>JTEE01000116.1:38835-67605 GCA_002896455.3 Chlorella sp. ArM0029B | reverse complement strand
GCCACCGCCCGCCCCGCCGCCGCAGCCGCAACCTCCTCACCGCTGCCTCACGTCCCTTCCGCCTTCCCGCCTCCACCCTTGACATGCAGTCCAGTCAGTCATGGCCCTTTCTGAGCTCACCAGCGTGCTCGGCGACTGCACTCGCATCCTCGCATCCCCCTCAGCAGCTGAACGCCCCGCAGCTGCTGAGCTGGCTCCACGCTTTCAGGTGGCTGCGCTGGCTGCCATGGCCGAGTGGGACATCGCAACGGAGGAGGCACGGGCAGAAGTCCGCAGGTGAGAGGCGTGGTAGGCATCCCAAATGTGTGTAGTCAATTTACTGCAGGAAGCTCATGCTCTGCCGGTGTGCTCTGGCTCAAATTTAGAAAGTCCCAACAAGGCCGCTTTGCCCTAGCTCCAACAAGGCCGCTTACCCCGCCCCCAAGCCCATCCCTGCCGCAGCCGCATGCTAGAGTTTGCTGGAATGCTGGCTGAACTGCCGGCCACAGCCCTCGAGGGAGCAGATGCGTTCATGGCTGGTCAGAGGCACGAGCTGGCGCTGCAAGTTGTCACACATTGCAGCAACCTGGCGACCCTGCCTGACTGGCCAGGCAGCGGCAGCGATGTGTTCCGCTGGGCACGCTGCGCCTCGCACATCCTGACCAGCGGCACCATGACGCTGCATCGGTGGCTAGAGGGAGCTGCCGCCGCCGGTAGCATCTCTGGGTCAGGCACCGCTGCCGGTCTAGCTCTGGCCGTGGCTCGTTCGCTCGCAAAGCAGCAAGCGACCGCCATGCAAGCCCTGCTGGCTCTGCTCTCCACCCAGCCAGACCAGCAGCGCACCCTGGCAGCCTGGGCTGGCAACGTGGCAAGACCGGTGCAGCTGCTGCGCTGGCTGGAGCTTATGGCAAGGGTTGTGTGCGTGGCACACGAAGCAGGTGAGGAATGGATGCGCGATGCGAGGCGTGTTGGGCATTGGATGGCCCGTCTGGTCACAAAGAGCTCATGCTGTTTGACTCTGCATCGAGCTTCCCCTATTGCATTCTCCACGCAGGCCTTGCCATGGACGCCATGCTGAAGAGCTTTATCGGTGTAGCCTCCACGTTGCTGCAAGGCGAGGCATTCCAGAGGCATCAGGCAGCGCTGAGAGCCGCACCGCAGCAGCAGGAACAGGTGGCGGCACTGTTCCTGCCGCTGTACCACGTGGCTGCGCAGCAGGCAGCTGAGCTCGGCAGTGACAGCGGTGACAGCGGCAGCGCCAGCGGCGGGGGCAGCTCCGGTAGCAGCAGCAGTCCGGCATTGCTACTGGCAATACGCTTCTTTGACCTTCTCCGGACTGACTGCCTGAGGGAGGGCATGCTTGCGCAGCTGCAGGGCAGGCGCGGCACTGAGCTAGTGGATGCAGCGGCAGGGCTGGTTGTTCTCATGTCCCGTCTACCGCTTGCGGCAGAGATGGAAGCCAGCGTCGTGGTTGCCAGCACAATGTGCTGGGTCGAGATCTGCAACGCCATCATTTCGAAGCCAACGCGAGGTGGAGGGTTTAGTGATGTGCAGCGGCAGGCCATCTGGCAGGTTGCACAGCAGCTTCCGGCCCAGGCGAGAATAGCCAGCAAGGTGCACGCGGCGGCCCAAACCTGGCGCTCATTGGCGGAGCATGAGAGCCAGATTCGAGGGTGCAGCGGTGCACTCTTGGGCATTCGAGTTGCTACGACACTGTTTGAGCACGACGGTTTGGCGGAAGAGGTGCTGGCACGGGAAGCCAGGGATCGGGGCACGCTTGGAAGCGCCTTTGCGGGCACCGTGCAGGCGGCGGCAGCGGCGGCACGGTTTGCTGGCATTGCTCCAAAGGAAACCATCCAGGCGCTCGCCAGCTGCCTGCAGGCAGCATCCGCTCTCCTGCCCAGCTCTATCCAGCAGCTGCCAGCTGGAGAAGCAGAGAAGAGGCAGCTTGTGATGGAGCTGCGCAGCGTGCACAGCACCACCTGCCGTCTGGCGCACCACTGGCTGGGTGAGGAGAGCATGCTGCCCATGGATGCATCAGTTCTGTCCGTCCTCTCCGACTCCTTCCTGGCGAGCGAAAGCATCAGTTGCATGTGCGAAGAGGCACAATTCCCTTCCAGGCAAGGCAAGATCTTTCTGCTTGGTGGTTGGCAGTGCCTGCCTGAGCTTTGTTTTTTCGGGCTTACAGCTTACAGCCTGTTTCTGCGAGGAAACTTGCGACACAGACCCCCAGCTTGGGGCCGTGGGAAAATAACACAATGGCAAAGCAGAAGATGGGTGGAGCTCCATGGAGAGCTACTGTACAGTTGGGACGGGTATAGACTGGTGTGTCAAGGTGGGGGACGATGGGTGAATGGGGTGGGGTAGCTGGGAGACGAAGGGTGGGACGGGTTGGGGTAAGGCAACGGAGGCAACGTTCCACGTTTGGCGGCATGCGGCAGCCAAACAGGCAAGTCGGGGTGCGGGTTGCCGGAGAAACGTGTGCAGTCTGTGGGTGTCGGGTCAAAGAGGCACTCACTTCACTTATGGTGACACCCTTTTTGTCAAGCTGTGTACCTAATAGGAGCCTTTACGCGTGGGGTAAGTGCACTGCTGCGTTCTCGAAGCGCCCCAGATGCAAATTCGCACAATACTTTTGACGCCAGCCTCTTTGGGTCCCTCTTGTCATTTGCGGTCACTCCATTGTTTTCATCACCTACTGTGGCTCCTCTTCTTGCTGCAGGGAGCTGCAGGCCAGCGCTGTGGTACACGTCAAAGCAGCGGCACTGCTTGCCATTCATTGCGACCTCAGCGCCAAGACTGCATGCAAGGCTGCCGTTGCTCTGACTCGCGCCGTGGCGCTTTGCAACCCGTGGCTTGGGGCGCATGAGTTTGCGGACACCTTTGTCGATATCGTGCAGAAGGCAGTGCCGGTAAGCCACGCTCTCCTCCCATGCTACACGATTGTGTGTTCACGCATGCACAGGTTGAGCCACTTGCTGTGAATCATCAACACGCAATCGTCAAGGGGTCAAGGCTCCCACACGAAGGCCTCCCGTCAAGGCTCCTACTTGGAGGCCTCCCGCCTTTTCCGTGCTCCTGCCAGATGTCGCTCAGCAGTGCCATCAGGCCAGGCACTGCCCGAAGCCTCTTCCTGCGACTTTCCACCACCCATCCCGTGTCGCACCACCATGTTGGCAGAGCATTGCTCTCACAGGTTCTATCCTCCTGCCACGTGTGCAGGCAGCAGATCGCTTCTCGTCAGCTGTTGACAGCGGCCCGCCTGGCCGGCCAAGCTATGAGGAGCCCTTCCGCCATCTGGTTCTTGGCCTCATTGCGACAGCAGCCTCTGTCCCTCAAATGGCCACCGCCCTGGTCAGCAAGGGCGTGTTGGGCGAGCTGGTGGAAGGTTTCCTGCGCACCGAGCCACAGCGGCAGCTTGAGGAGCGGGCCCAAGAGGTGCAACGGTTCAGGAGTCAGGTGGGTGTGGTCCTCGCCTACTAGGTAGTACCGTGGTGTACATGGCAGGCACGGTGCGAGTGTTGCATGTACCTTTGCTTACAGGGCACGGGCCAGGCTGCAAGTGGGTTAAATGCCGATGGCCAGGCATCGTGCGCCGTGCAGGCTCTGTTTGCTGAAACACCACCTTTCGTAGTTCCCCTCTTGCAGGCGGTGGATGTGAACAAGAACTTGCTCCAACTGGTTTCAGCCCTGGGCAGGGCCGTCCAAGACGCAATGGCAGCAGATGTGGCAGCCGGTGCTGACGTCAGCAACAGCCCAGCTGGGCAGTTGCCAGCCGGCGTGATGGCTGCGGCCGCCCAGATGGTAGCCGCACCGGTGCAGCTGCCGGAAGATGCCCATGCGGCAGGCACAGCTGTGAGGGCAGCACTTGCCCGCCTGCTGCCGGTGGCTGCGCGCCTGGCGGGAGCGCTGCAAGAGCACTGGAAGCAGCCGGAGCAGCGGAAGGCAGCAGAGCTGGAGCTGGCCCGGGTGGCGGCCACGCGGGGCTGCGCCAACCTGCAGTGCGCCAACCTGGGCGCCCAGGGCGGGCCCGATCGCGGGCAGGTGCCAGGCAGCATGCGGTGCGGAGGCTGCCGTGTGGTGCGCTACTGCTGCACGGACTGCCAGGCGGCCGACTGGCGGGCGGGGGGGCATCGCAAGGTGTGCGCTGCGCTGAAAGCGCTGCGGGAAGAAGCGGCAGGAGCAGCGGGCGGCAGGGAGGGGGCACAGGAGCCACGGCAGCAGCAGTAGAAGCGCCAGGAGCGGTTTGAGGTGTATGCGTCTGCGACAGTAATGCGGCAGTAGTAGGCTCCGGGCGCCTCGGCAGTTTGGTGTGGGTTTGCAAGTGCAGGGGAAGGGGATGCATCTATAAAGTTTGCTCGTATGTTTGCTTTGTTGTAGCGTTTCATCTGACAGTCATCACGATCGGGGATGCCGGGCGTAGCTGCTTTTCTGCTTTTCTGTTGTAAAACAAACAGTGTCCGGCGCCAGGCAGGCTGACGGTGACGACGGCATGCCGTGCACATTGGCAAGCACAAAGACTGCCTGCCAGTCATGCTCGGGCCGGGCTCAAAGTGACTACGAGCAAGAGCGAGCGGGTACAGGACCCCACATGCAGGCAGCTGTAATGGGATACTGTGCGCAGCACAGGCACGTGCGGGCACCAGCAAACACAACATAGGAACCTTGATAGAGGTGCATGGGTCCATGCATTCCCTGCTTCCTCTAGCTATGTCCTCTAAAGGTCCCTCCCTGTTTGGGGAATCACACTTGTTACAGTACCGGGAGGAACTCAGATGAAGCAGGCTGCAGCAGGCTTGCAAGCTCACGCATTCACTCAATGACAGACTCGCTCGCTCACTAGCTTCACACGCTCTCTTCTGTATTCAACTTGACACTCCACGCACGCTGCTTTGCCGGCTCAAACCTCATTCGGCTTGGCTGCCAGCGTGGTGGACTCGAAAATGCGGTCAGCGCTGGCCGTTTCAAACCCATCTCGTCGGTGCCATTCCTCCACCTCCTCGGCCTGCAGGCATCAGGAAACAAGCAGAGTATGGGTAGGCAGAGAAGCGGGAGGTAGGATGGTGGGCAGGGAGGCGGGCAGGGAGGCAGGAATGCAGGCGGGCACTGCCTGGCACTGCTTGGCAGGCAGGCAGGAGGGTTGACGGCAGAACAATCGGCGGGTGCCGGCAGCGGCATGCCTGTGACGCAACAGGGACAGCGACAAGAAGGGGCCATGCGTCTCCCAGCACTGCCCAAGAGCCCCATTAGCCATCCCGACTACCGCCGGCCATCCTCCCCCACCCACAATTTGCCCTCTCCGCATTAGCTCCTAGCAGCAATTGCGTCCCTGGGACCAGGCTGGTCCCTAGCTCCCGTCCTACCTTGAGTGAAGCAAACTGGGGCAGCACCTTGCGCTCAGCAAACTCGATGTAAGCCCCCGGCACCATCCGCGCCTCCCCGCCGGCAAAGCAGTGCGAGACGCGGTCCGCCACGGTGCTGCTCTGCAGCAGGCCGCCGTCGGGGGAGACCTGCAAAAGAGAATTTTGGCAAATTCGAGCAGAGTATGATCAGAGAGCTGGTGGCTCATATCCGCATGGTCGCTGATATGTGGAAGCAATGTGTGAGGAGGGGAGGCACATGCCAAAGGGCGCCAGATCAAGAACGCGCAGCAGCCGGGATCTACGAGAGGCAAGGGCAGCAGCCTGGCTTTCAGCAGCCTTGCCACCATGCCACCCCGCCCATGCATTGCATTATCAATGGTGCTGACCTATAGCTGCATGCTTATTTTCAATGATGTGGACCCGTTGTGACCCTCTCACCTTGATCAGCCCTCCAGAGTCGTTGAGCACAAACCCCTGCTCCTGTAAGAACGCGTTCAGCCCCTCCAGCCCGCCCTCCAACCCCTCCAGACGGTGCACTGCAGGGAAGGAGGAGGGCGGCGCTGTGGTGAGTGCACACACCTACGAATGGTGTGGTGGCCAGCCCATGAGACCCACCATGCGGGCAGACGAGCATGCAGGTGTAAAAGAGACAGCAGGGCGGACAACTGCAAGCAGTGGTGCAGGCAAGGCGGGTGGAGGGTAGAGGGGGTGCAACGGTGCGACTGTGGAAAAGAACCCTCCAGCTGGGTAGGGGTGCAGACGAGCTAACGGCTGTGCAAGGCCAGGCAGCGCTGGCGGGAGGGCTCCTAGATGGGCCAGCATGCAGCGGCTGCAGCGCCTCCTGTGCCTGCACTTGCCTGATATGGTGGTGTGATTAAGCGCATAGCCGTGCACAAGCACCCAGGCAGCATACTCGCTCTCCTGCGGGGGGAATTGTGGCGTGAGGGGCAGACAGGTGGGGGGCTGCGGCACCACCCGTCTGGCACTCAACTCATCAAGCCGCGCAAAGCACGGGGAGGTAGGTCTGCTTCCCCTCCTCGCCCCGTGCGCTCACAACAACCCCAGCCCCTGTCCCGCCGTTGCAGCAGCCAGCAATTCATACTGCCCCCGCGCCCACCCACTCCTGCCGCCTCTGCCCCGCCCTTACCCCCTGTGCAGCAGCCTGAAAGGAGTGTGCCTGCCACTCAAACTGTCCGCCACACTCCCTCATTGGTCTGCCAGAGCCCCGCTTGATCAGCCTCCCACCCAACCACCGCTCACACGCAGCAGCCCCGCTTGATCAGCCTCCCACCCACCCACCGCTCACACGCAGCAGACACAGTCGCCCCCCAACCCACCCTGCATCCTGCATCACCCCTATATTTTTAACATCACCCCAATACCTCTAACATCACCCCGCCCGCCCCACCTGCGCCAGCAGCTCAAAGTCCTCCACCGTGGGCGTGGTCCAAGGCTGCACCCCCAGCAGCGAGCTCATCAGGCCGTACTTGCCCAGCAGGGCAGCCGCCGGCGGGGCGCCTGCGTACCGCTGCACCACCTCCTGCGCTGCCGCCGACAACTCCTCCACCTGCATGCAGGCACTAAGTTGTGGGGCAAAAGGTGCAAATTCCACAGAGGCAACAGCCGCTAGAAGCGCCTGTGTAGCGGCTGCACCCCCTATCTGGGCTGCCGCCGAGGCCGCCTCCACCTGCAGGCAAGTTGAGCTGTTTTGAAGCACACCTTGACACATCAGCTGTGGTAAATGCCGAGGACGTGCCAATGCCGCTGGGGAGGGGCACATTTGGCACTGCACCCCACCATTCTGGGGTGCCGCCGACAATGAGCAGGGTGACCTTATTTTGACCGGCAGCACGCTGCTTCCAGAGGCCCCACAGGTAGATTGGCAGCCCCACTGCTGCGCAGCTGCTCCCCTCCCTGCACCCCCCTCCTCCTGCTTGCCTTGAGTTCTGAGATGAAGATGCGGGGCAGCTCTGGGTCGGGGGGTGCATACCAGTAGGCCTGGGGAGGAGGCAGGAGGGGGCGGGGAGTGGGGGCGAGAGGGGGCCGGTGGGGGCACGCAGGCATGGGCCCCAAAAATGGAGCGTGGCAAGGTCCATCGGGGTCAGAATGTGAGTGCTGCTTGACCTGGGCAGGAGGGCAGCAGGAGGCTCGTGGAGTGGCAAAGCAAGGAGTAGAACAGGCGAGTGCTGCAGAGCACGAATGCTGGGTGTGCGTGTTGTAAGCACAGGCATCGAAAGGAAGGTTCAAAAGCAGGAAGGTGCAGTCTCAAAAGCCCCCGCTGACCAAACCCTCAGGGTGTAGCTAGTGGCGGCCAGCCGCACTCCCAGCACCCCGCCTTACTGGCAAGCTGCCTGCCGCCTTCTCTCGCCCGTTGCACGATGCGGGAAACTGCATCCCCAAACCAACACGCCTCCAAACCCATCCTCTGGCCTCCATGCCTGACACCAATCCCACGTCTCACCCGCAGCTTCTTTGCTGGGAAGTCAAACGCATCCCGCCGCTGGTACCCAAAGTCGGTGAACAGCTGGGCCACGCTGGGTATTCCCAGGCCCTCCACCTGCAGGGCAGGCACAGCAGGCAGGGAGGCTGGGCACCGAGCAAACACACAGTGGGTGACCAGGCGAGCCGTGCCGGAGATGCCGAGACCCCCACCCTGCCACCCAGCCCACCCACCCCGAATGTGCGGAAAGCGATATGATCAAAGCCGATGAGAGCATTGGGGTAAAAAGCCTCCAAAGCGCCCACTGCGGCTTCCGCGGTTGGTGTGCTGTCTGCGGGACAAGGGCAGCGGCGCAACAAGGTGAGGAACAAACGTTGCGGGGGCCCAGCAGAGCGGGGAGAGGGCCCAGCATACTGACGGCAGGGACAACAAGGCAAGCATGCATGCGCATTCGTAAACTCCGTTCCTCAAGCAACCAGATGCGGGCAGCAACTATGCTGCTGTCATGGGCAGGCAAGGTTTGGGTATTAACGCGTGCAGTGAGGCAGGAGGAAGCGCGACTTCTGGGCAAGCACTGCTGCCTGCCCGCGTTTCCCCCACCCACGCACCCCAATATTGCGCCAGCATGCCGCTCAGAATGCCTTGCAACAGGTGGGAATCCTCTGGCTGTGCTGCACTGCTGGAATCCTTTCCTCCACCGGCCGCCGCCTGAGCTGCTGCGCTGAAAACACGCTGCCGCGACGGTGCCGCCATTCCCGAGCCGAGCGGCATGGCGCCGCCGCCGCCGGCAGAAAACCTGCCGCTGCTGCAAGGCCCGCTCCCGGGCATGCATGATGCTGCTGCCGCAACTCTCTGAGCCGCCACCGGCAGGCGGGCAACGCGAGTCAAGGCCGCACGACACAGCAGCGCCGCCATGGCGTCGTTTGGGCAGCCTCCGGCAGAACCTAGCTGATCACGGATCGGTCACGGTGCCGAGCGACTGGGTTTTGATTGCCATGCTGTGGGCTCAGTGTGCGTGCTAGGGTTTTAACATCGAGCGCACCGTTGGGCACTTGCAGAACTAGTACCGCAGCATCTAGCACCAGTATAGTTCCAGAAGATAGCTGCACGATGCCGTGCTCACTGACCTGCCGTCCCACGCCCACCACCCGGGGCTGCCCTGCCCCAAGGGCCACTTCCAAGGTGCGGAGCAGTTTGTGTTACGTAGATGAGGCAAATGGAGCACTCAGACTTGGGGTCCCACTGCCAGCACTCCCTCGCTCGAAATTTGTCATTTGTCGACAGCACGCCCTTGCGGCACGCCCTTGAGCTCTGTTCAACCGCCCACGTCCTAGCAGGTACCCTCATCTCGCTTCCGACGGCCGCCGCGCGCCTACAGCAGCGACCCGCCAGCCAGCGGCGGCGTCACTCCCGCCCGCGACGGCGCCCCCTCGACAGCTCAGCACGGCGGCACGTGGGTGAAATCCGGGGAGGCGAGCTTCGTCACAGACGATGAAGCAGGCTACGAGAGCGCTGTACGCTTGGGAACCGGTTCGCACGAGTCCGCACAGCGCACCACCGCCGCTGCCGACTCCAACAGCCCTGCCGGCTCTGCGCCCCGCCCACGCGCTCAGGCGCACGAAGCTGGCCCTGCCACTGCCAGCTGCGACCTGGATGGCAACAGCGACATGGAGGAGTGGGTGATGGCGGCGGGGTATGAGGCACCCGGCTGCTGGCAGGAGCCGGCGCCGGCAGATGGATCAGAGGGTAAGGGCCGGAGGGCGCATACGACGCGCCAGTTCTGCATTGGCTCGTCATATGTAGGCAGTGACCTGGTGCTTGTGGCGCGTGCGCCCTTGTCAGCCATGCTAGCACAGCACCCTAGGGCACAGGCCTGTGATCTGCCCTGCCGCGGCGTTGTGGCTGCACGGCTTGCCAGTTTGCTCAACTGCTTTGCTCCCTGGGGTGCCTTCACCACACCCCTCTCTCTGCAGGCAACCCCGAGGCGGCGCTGCAGCCCGCCTATGACCAGCAGCAGCAGCAGGCGGGGCCAGAACCAGCCCAGGAGTTTGGCCTGTCGAGCTCTGGGAGCCACCCCGGCTCTGCTGCCCTCACTCAAGATTCTCCTCAAGGGGACTGGCTCGCGGGGGCACCTGAGGACGAGCTGCTGTGCGTGAGACGAGGGAATGTTGGGTTGTGCAGCCGCGTGTGCCATGGCAAAGCAGTTTTTCAAGTGCAGGGTGGGCGGCTGCGCGTGTGCCAGAGTGGCGAGCTGCCCTGTTGCCCACCCGCCTGCCGCTGTACAGCTGCAGCCCACATATGTGCTATCAGCCTGGCTGTTCCTGGGGCATCCGCACCAAGCGCACCACATGCAGTGCAGCAAAGCTGTGATCCGCGCCGTTGGCGACTGGTTGCTCTTATTCCTGCATACCCTGACGCTCCACTGGAGCCCACCCTGCTCTTCTGCCCTCTCTGCAGGAACACCCGCGACTCCCGCCTGGCCTCGGTGGATGGAATGGTGGGCAACTGGGAGTTTGACGTGGGGTCCAGTGGCGAGGACCCGGATGCGGCTGTGGAGGCTGGGCTGGTGAGCACACGGGGGCAGCAGGTAGCGCCAGGTGTACGAGGGCGCCGAGGCAGCGGAGGGGTGGGGCTGGGGGAGGGTTGCAGGCGCAGAGGCAGGGTGCTTGGCTGGCCTTGCAGGTGATCAGAGTTGGTGGGAAGATGGTGGGTGCGAATGCATGCTGGCGGGGTGGGCTCTGCTCTGCTCCGCCTGTGCCCGCTCACCTCCCGGGTGTTTCTAAAATGCAGTGCCCCCGCAGGGTGCCCCGCTCCTGCCCGCCTTCTTTCTCAACTCAAACCCCGCTCCCCCTCCGGCCCACCTGCCTGTGCTGTCACTCAATGCAGGCCGTCAGCGAGGACTATACAAGCCTTCTTGCAGAGCTGCAGCAGCTGGAGGTGGCTGCAGGCGTGCCCAGCAGGCCGACAGGCGCCGGTGCTGCCGGCAGCGGCAGCGACCAAGCGGAGGAGGGCGGCGGGGATGCCCACGTGGAATGAAGAAGCACTTTTTACAAAACAGGCTGACCTGAGCAGCCACATTTATTAGAGGGGAAGCGTTCAAGGCTGTGAGAGGCACGTGCTGACTTGTGATTTGACCTCCCGTTATGTGCGGTTGATTGGTGGATTAGCAGGACTTGTGTGTACGCATGCTGCCTTGTGTTTGCCCATTGACACCCCTATGTACCCACCTCGGTCTTCCATTTACACAGTCGCCCTCCTGCCCTACCTCTACCCGGCGCACGCGTGCTGTTAGCACGCTTATGCTTCCCTGCCTTCGCATGTCACCACTCCTCATACACCCACCCGTCGCCCCTCATTCTTCACCCCTCCGATACGGGTGTCTGGCTGCTGCCCAGCAAGCCCACATGCTGCAACCCGGAGCCTTTCTTCTTGTCAAATGTTCGCTGTAAATGCGTGCATGCCATAATTTACTATAAACTTCACCCTAGGGAAGGAATTTACTCGCCTCCGCCTGCCTCACGTGTGCTGCACTACCCTCTCACACTTTTCAGTAATAATAGCACACTCCCGGATGCGTGCAGCGTGCCAACTGCCCATGCCAACAGAGTGCCGCCAGCAGATGAGTGTTGGACAACGTTGTGTTAACAGCCTGCCTAGGAGGCCCAGGAACAAGGTCAACACTTGGCACATCTTGTATGCACGGATGATCCAGTCAGAGATTACAGCCCCAT
This sequence comes from Chlorella sp. ArM0029B, assembly GCA_002896455.3. NCBI lineage: Eukaryota > Viridiplantae > Chlorophyta > Trebouxiophyceae > Chlorellales > Chlorellaceae > Chlorella > Chlorella sp. ArM0029B. The sequence goes on along the minus strand of JTEE01000116.1, from coordinate 56,092 downwards.
CTGTGATGTCACAAAGCCTGAGGCTGCTGGCAGCGGAAGGGGACGACCTGTCCACCCCAAGAAAGCACGCAAGTAGCAGCCAAAGCATGCAGGCGTGGCAGGGGGAATGTCCAGGGCAGGGAGGCAGGGCTGGGCAGGGGGGCCCACGGGTGTTCGAGAGGCTAAAAGAAACGGGTGACTCAAAGAATAGGGCGCTGGGTATTGTTCTCTGACGGGCCGCACAGGAGCTGCGCGGCAGCCTCGGCAGCCAGAAGAAGGGGTGAGAGTGCGTTGCTTGCTGACCGGGGACAGAGACTGCAGCATCGCGCCTTTAGACCGGCTGGCAGTCCCGCTTGTGGGTCTTCCAGTGCTGGTGCTGGCACTTGGTGCTGCAGCAGTGGTGGCAGCCGGCAAGAGGAGTAAGTAAACGAGGAGCTCAGCCCAGCAGCGCAGCGGCACAGCACTGGCCACTGGCAAAAAGGCACCCAGCCGCCGCCCGCTCACCTGCAGTACTGCGCCTTCTTGCAACGTGAGCAGCGGCGCAGGCCGGCGCTGTGCTTGCCGCAGCCGTCGCACACCACGCCGTTGACCATTCTGTCTACTGCTCTCTCTGCGTCGGCACTCGTGTACTGAAGTTGCAGCGGCTGACCCCTCAGCGCTGCCTGCACCACTTGAAGGCAGGGCTGCACCGTGACGCTGTCTGGCCGCACTGCCTCTGCCCACACCTGCGGCAGGAGCTGCTTGCAGCGGAGCTCGGCCTGCTGCGCCTGCTGGTGTGCTGCAACCACTGCCTCGAGCGTGCTGCGGCTGATGCTTGCGGGTGCGTGGATGCTGGCTGACGCTGCACTGACCACAGCAGCCTGCGCGCTCTTTGCTATGCTCCACACGTCAAGCTGCTCCTGCGCACGCCGGAAATATTGCAGGTTCAAGTCGGTGGCCTCCGCCCACTGCCCATGGAACCCTGCACTCAACGCTGCCGCGCGGAAGCTCTTCAAATTGTGCGGCTCCAGCTGCAGCAGCTGTGCCGTGAAGCTGCGGCCTGCTGCCCGCAGGGCGTCAAGGCGTGCCGGCGGGGGGCCGTCCATGCCAGCTTGAAGCGCAGCAGGCAAGGAAGCACCGTGCTGTGCAGCTTGCTGATGCAGATCCACGGCCATGTACAGCTCGCTGACTGCACCTGCTGCGGTCCAGCAGCACAAGTAGCGCAGCTGCTGAATGCTGAGCGGTGGCTTTCCCAACCCGGCTGCCCCTGCCAGCTGCTCAAGCTGCCTGCTGACTGCCAGCCGATCTGAGTCATTCTCCAGCAGAGCTGCCGCCCGGCCGGACGCATCCACAGCCTCAAATCGTGTGACTTCCTGGCTTGCCGCAACAAGCAGCAGCACAGCCTCCAGGCCCGAGCTGCGGGCACCCCTGTCTGCCTGACTCAGCCACCAGTTGCAGTAGGCAGCCAGATGCACGTCATGCGCCCTGTCACACTCGGGCGTTTCAGGGCTGATATAGCGAGCCATGGCCACCTTGAGAAATGCCAGCTGCATCTGCTGCCGGGCTGGCGGGTCATTGAAACGCAGTGCTGGGCTGCCGTCGGCTGTCAGCGGCAGCAGGTCGCACGCTTCGCGCAGCAGTTGCACCGACTCCACGAATGCCGCCACGGTGGGCGGGCGCTCGGCGGCGGGGATGGCGGTGGCACGCGCCAGGCGGCGCAGCAGGAACTTGGCACCCGGACGAAGTTCGCCCGCAGCTGTCGCCATGCTGCAAACGGAACAGAGGAGAGGGCACGGCCAGGTGTATATGGGCAAATGATTGGCGGCTGGCCAGCAGGGGCCGCCCACGGCAAGCTGGCGGACCAGAGGCAGCAAACCTTGCTAGCCGAGAGCGAGCTAAGCTGGCGATCAGCCTGGGCACTGAGGAGGCGCGAGCTCGAAGACGCACCTGGCGCTTCCGAGGATGGACGGCCGGCGCTCTCTAGTGCTTTAGACCGTCAGAAGCAAGGTTGAGGCGGGAATGGTGCCGACGAACAAGGCATGCTACTCCTGATGTGAGAGCCTGAGGCGGCGACACCGGGCAGCGGGCGCAGCGCCGCTGTCCAGCTACTGTCCCCTCGCTTGCTCTGCTATCGAGTGAAGACGGCCCACCCATCTTGCTCGCCACGGGACAACCTGGGACCTCTGGCGCACTGCGTGGCTTGGCTTTGCTTCAATTTCCTCACACACAAACACTTAACAGCAAACAGTGGCAGGAGCTGCTGCATGATCGTTGCTGCAGCTCCTGCCACTGTTTGCTGTTAAGTGTTTGTGTGTGAGGGCTGCTGTGCCGTTCCCTGGGGCACGCCCTGCGTCTGCTGCCCAGCCACCCTTTCAAGCTCCCCACACTCACTTCTTGCTGGATACATGGATGCCTGGAGGGAAGGGCTCTGCATGCCCTGCACCGCACCGCTTCAGCCTAGCTTGTTGACATGCTGGGCTGACATCATTCCGCGGATACCTGTGCACACCCTTGGCACTGGCCTCAAGCTTTAACAGACACTGCTTGGTTCAGAGCCAGAATCTCGACACAACCATGACTTTCTGCACCCCCTCATCTGCTTGCCAGGTGATCGTCCTGCCAAACCCACCCTTCCTGCCCCTGCTCCATTCAGGGGTGTCACGACGGCGCCGCCGCGTCTGGCGGCATGTGCGGGGGAGCCGGGGTGCGCCAGGGCCTGCTCCACTTTAAGCATTGACTACACATGCCAGCAGGATCCCAGGCAGCTTCCCTGCATTGCGGCTGCACTGTCCGTCTTGAAATCCGGGCCTTGCACGCTACGCTCCGCGCGGCAGGCGGCAGGCAGCAGCGGCAGCAGGGGCCGCTGCCCAGGAGCTGTGTGACCACCGTGTGCATGACAGCAGCGGCCTCGCCCGCAGCATCACTGCTTGTAGGCAACAGCAGCAAGTGCTGATCGGATATCCTACCCAACCCAAGCATTTGCTTCTCCTCTGCATTACCCTCTGGGCACTCCCCGCAAGTTGCCGCACATCTCCAATTGATGTGACTTGCCTTTGTAAGACGCAGCGCTTTAGACTACATGGGAAGTTCAGCACCTAAATGTGCACTGCCGGCAGGTAAGGAGACGAGCAGGCACGGAGGCGGCGGGCAGGCTCACAGGGCGCACAGGGAGGCAAGGCAGCAGGGAAAGGAAAGCTTCACTGCGTCTCCACAAACCCAGAGCCGCTGCTGCAGAATTAGCAAAGAAAGGAAAATAGCTTGCAGCGTGAGGGCGCGCAGGCGCTGAGATCTGGCGGGCCGCTTCACAGACTGGTTCCCGGCACCCCGGCAGTGCCTCCAGCTGCAGCTGAGTTCTGAAATAAGGGCTGCTGACGACACACGGCGGCAGGGCTGCAGCCGGAGTCAGGCGCAGCGGCAGTGAGGAACATGGTTGCTCTGAGCTTGGTAGCAAGTGGGGCCTGGAGCTTGGAGCCTCAGTGCTGCTGCGCGTCGGCGGGTGGCAGCAGCAGCGGGCACCGCCTCCTCCACAGCCTCAGCTGCTTGGGGTCCGAGGGCTCCTCATCACTCAGGAACCAGGGGATGCCGGGCGTCTCAGACTGCACCTCAGGCTCGCCCCACTCGCGCCACCAGCTGTCCTTGCCCATAACCAGGTACAGGGGCCTGCAGGGTGCACCCACATGTGTGGGAGGTGGGAGGGCTGCTGGGCCACGGGGGACAGGCAGGACGGTGCAGGCAAGCTGTTGCAGGCTGTCCAACATTTGCAGCAACTGGCCAGCGCAGGTGAAACAAGAACAAAACAGAGAAGACAGTGGTTTTTGAGGCAGCAGCCACCCGGCAGCTGGTCCGCCAAAGGCGTGAGCAGCATGATCAGGCTCCTGTACTGTGCCCCACCCAGCACGCACTTGAAGCGCACACCCTTCCTTCTCCGCTTCCCCACCCGTGCGTGTCACTCCCTCCTCCTCACCTGGTCACAAACACCGTGTCGCCACGCGCTGTCTCTCCCAGGAAGCCAAAGGTGGCCAGCCGCAGCCGCAGACCGCCCCCCTGTGACAGCGGCAGCTGTTCCAGGCGCAGCACCTCCTCTGCCGCCTCCTCGCCTGCCAGCTGCCGCACTTGCGCCTCCATCACCTTGGCCAGGGCTGCCCGCCCCTCCAGGGTGAACAGCCTGGGCGCCAGCCAGAACAGGAAGTCAGACATCTGCCACAGGCGGTCAGGCCACGCCAGCCACTCGGGGGGCAGGCGCAGCAGCTGGGCGGGGTGGCTGTTGCCCCCCGTGCGGCTGTGCCACACAGGGCAGTCTGTGAGCTCCTCAGAGGGGCCGCCGGCTGCCGCCTGCTCCCGGGAGGGCGGGCCCCTCATCACCACACACTGCACTTTGATCAGCTCTCCCAGCAGCTCGTCCTTGCCTGCAGATGGGCAGGCAGGGGTTGCAGTGAGGCACGTGTGAGGCACGTGTGCAGGACAGCAGCATCACACTCCGGTTGGCGGGGAACATCAGCTGAAAGGGCAGGCACGCCCTGGAGCAGTCAAACGCCCCGGAGGTAGGCCAGCGCGCACCCCGGTTTGAGAAGACGCAGGCAGGTAGGCAGGGACGCAGGTACGCAGCCGACAAGGCAGGCAGGCAGGCAGGCAAGCAGACAGGCAGGAGGCATGCAGGCAAACAGATAGGCAGGAAGGCAGGAAGGCAGGCAGACCGGCACGCAGGCAGGCGGGCAGTGCAGCAGGCACAGCAGGACTCGCAGACAGCATGCAGGTAAAGTGGACAGCACGCACAGCAAGCAGGTGGTGTAGAAGGCAGGCACAGCATACCTGGATACCGCTTCTGTCCTGGGCCCGCTCGGCCATCCCTGCAGCGCTCACCTGTCGCCGCGTTCCGCACATAGCCACCTCCCAGCCCCTTGCCGTCCTTCTTGGCGAACAAGGACATCTGCAGCAGCAGGTGTGGGCGGGACAGGGCAGTTTGAGGGCTGCCAACATGCTGAAAAGTTGGCGGACGGTACTCATCCCAAAACATGGCGGCATAGGTTATCCCGGGCAGGCAGGGTATCCAGTCACTATGTGAGCCAGCAACCAAGGCAGCAGTATACAGTGTGCGCAATGCTGGCTACACCCCGGGCCAGTGCCAATGCGGGTTTGATGCCTGCTTGCGGACACATCACTGGTCGCCGTTTGTACACTGCCCCGTGCTGCTCAGTCCGTACCTGTGTGAACTCGTCCCCCTTGATGCCAGATGTGCTTGGTAGGGGGGCAAACAGGCGCAGGTGGATGTGGTGCAGGTAGTTGTTGGTGGTGGGGGTGTCAACCCCCACTTCCACTGGCATGCTGGCGGGCAGGGGCTGCATGCGGCAGTACGGCAACCACACAGGGGAGCTGCAGGTTGATCGGACACTGGAAGGAAAGCGGGGCGGCAATGCCAAGCAGGAAGGGGCATGCACCATGCGCTCATCACAGGGCAAAGCAGCGTGGGCAGAGCAGCCGTGTGCACCTTGAACTTGGGGATGCGCCTGCGGAAGCTGGCAAGTGCACTGACCACATCCTGCAGAGGATGGCAAACACATAGAAAACAGGGGGCTCAAGGATTTGATTGCCAGGGCCATTCAACAATCCAGGCCAGCCATTAGTCCAACCCCGGACTGTCCAAGGACAGCAAGCAGAGGGCGCTGCCAGTTGCACTGGTGGGAAGGGACACCAAGAAAGAGGCTGGAAGCATGGGTCCCTGCCAGCCCCTCCCTCGCCTTACCAGAGCCTCTGCCTCTGCCATCACCAAAGTGTGTGGCCGGTGTAGCTGCCCACAGCGTGCTCCCCTGGCACCGCCAGAACGCAGTAGCCGCTGGCTGCTGCCGATCCCGCTGGCAGTAGCTGGAAGGAGGCCCTGGCCACCAGCAGTGGTCCGGCGGTAATGCCGGCTGCGGCTCTGAGCTCAGCTGCACCGGCCTGCCGCCTCTGCTGCTGCTGCTGCTGCTGCTGCTGTGACTGACGCGCGCCCTGCCCCGCTTGTTGCCGTGTGGAAGGTGCCCTCTGCGCCTGCTGCGCCTGGGCCGGAGCTGCTGCCGGCTCATGCATCCCCTGCTGCTGCTGCTGCTGCTCCTTCTGCCGCCCAGTTCGGTGCCGCTGCCGCCGTATCTGCTGTGTCTGCTGTGTCTGGGTCTTCGGTGGAGATGCCCCTCGCCGCTGCGCAGCTGGCCGCTGCGCCGGCTGCTCCTGCCGCTGTGCTGCCGCTGCAGCCGCTGCAGCCGCTGCCACAGCCACTGGTGCCTGCTGCTCTCCCTCCTCCACCGCCCTTCCTGCGTGCTCAATTGGTGCACGGCCTGCTGCTGCTGCTGCTGCTGCCGCTGCCGCCGGCTGGGCCGGGCGTGGTGCTGCCAGCTTCTGTGCATGCTGTGCCTGCCTGACCAGCCGCAAGCGATGCACGCGCTGCTCCCGATCCCGCTCCCGCTCCTGCAGGAAAAGTGCAGGCAGGAGTGGGGGTGAAGGCAAAGGTTGAGACTCCTGGTGGAGTGTGGCGGCGGGCCTCGGCTGGCAACTCACTCAATTGGGAAGAAAAATGGGAGGGAGCATGAATGAGCTGGGGCTGCCGGTTAAAACAAGGTGGGCAATCTAAACAAGGGTACATGTCCAGAGCGGGTGTTACACGCGGGTGAAACATGGCCACGTCAGCGCAGCACAGTGCCTTCAATTGACTGACCGCTATGTGGATGCTGCCTCCCAGTGCGAGTGCTCGCCCCCAGCATGCTGCCATCCAGCCTGGGCGGGAGCGCCGCCCCACCTGTCTCTCTCACACTTACCATCTGAGCCAGCTGGTGCTCCAGGGCCGCCTTGTCCTGCTGAAGGCCCGCCATCTCCTGCAGGTCAGGAATGCCTGTTTACCTGAGAAAATGGGACAAGGAACCTAGCCTCTAGCGACACCAGCCAGTGTACCTGTAGTACGGCGGTGTCTGCCAAGACGTGGCAGCCCCGTTGGCCCACCACTAGCCTACCAGTGGCAATTGTGGCGTTGGTGCTTGTGTCGGTGCCAGCCAGGCAGCCCCCGTCCCAGCTGTCTGCCCCGACCCGCCCATTCGTTGCTACCTCACCTGCGTGACTTGTGCCAGATGGTCTCCCAGCGCCTGATTTTCCTGCCGCAGCTCCATCATTTCCTGCGGAGGGATGTGATGCAGGGTGCGGCGGGTTAGGCTTAGCAGCGAATGCCTCGGGCCAGCTTCGGGCCACCAGCAGGGCCAGCAGCGGGCGTGGCGGTTGGCGGCTGGGCAGCACAGCATAGCAGGGCGCGCCAGATCTGGGCAGACACCAACAGCTTGGTAGCAGCTAGCGGCTTTTTAAACATGGGCGCCTGGCAGCAACTGGCTGCAATCAAGCCCCACTGGGCTGGTTCAGCGCTTGCGGTGCCCATGCCCGCTTGTTGGGTGCTGCACCGGGCTGCCAACCACGGCTGTGCTGTTGGACCTGCCACACCCCAATCACCTGTGGTTGGCGCTCCAGCCGCTCCCCAAGCTCCTTCTTCTCCTCCTCCAGCACCTGCACCCTCTGCGGTCGAAGAGGTGCAGGTCGCAAAGGCGGGTGTGGGTCGCAATGGCGGCGCGTGAAATCAGGCAGGTGGGTGCTGAGCACTTGATTCCGCCCCTGTGGCAATGCTACAGCGTGCCTCAGGCCATTTGCTGCCCAGAAATTCGGCCCCCACACACCATGTCGATGCTCGTTTGTGGGTGCTGAACGTGTCGGTTCTGGCCCCAGCTGGTGTGCCCTCCGGCTGGTGTGCCCGCCGTCCCCTCAGCTGCCCACTAAGCCGGCCAGTTACCTGGTGCTCCAGCTCCCAGTCTTGATCACGACTTGTCACGTGATAGTTTGCCTCATCGAGTTGCTGCAGGGCAGGAAGGGTGTGCTGTGATGTCAACAGCAGTGCGGCAGCAGACGGCAGCAGACGGCGGCGGACGGCGGCACAGCAGTTCAGCGCCACCGCTATCACGCTAAGCCGGGGCGGGGCGCCCGCCATCCTGATTCTCACCTCTCTCAGAAGCTCGTTATCTGCCGTCAGAAGCTGGACCTGCAGCGCCGACCTGAAGCTGGACCTGCTCCGCCGACATCCTTGACGGGCTTGGCTGCGGCCGCTGCAGGCTAGTATCGTCCGCTTTGCAAATGACAGGCGCTAGCTGATTAGAGCCGTCTGACAATGCCCAGTGTCGCTGGGCCCATGATGGGCAGCCCACTGGCTCGACAAGAGCGCGAGCGCGCTGCTCATTCTAAATTACCGCCGGGCCTCTCGCCCCCTGCAATTGGGAATCCGACTATAGCGCACAGCCGACATGCGAGGCGCCTGGCAGGGGCTCAAGGGTGCGCTGAGGTGAGTTCGAGGAGGGCGTTGGGCTCAACAGGCGTCTTCATGCTGCGCAGCCATGCACCGAAGCGTCCCCGTCCGACGCCTCGCCTGCAGGGAGGGCGAGGCTGGACCCCCAGCGGCTGCAACCGCCGCCGCCGCCGCTGCCGCCGCCGCCACTGCCGCCTTCATCGCAGCCGTGCCGGACAGCCATGAGGTGAGGCCACACGACGGCGGTGCATTTGCAGCAAGCAGGGAAAGACTTCCTGCGCAGCCCCTGGATCGGTGCCGCCCCTGGGTAGGTCAGGGAGCCTTGCCTGCCGGCGCACGGGCTGCACCCATGACCGCTTCGGCTCGGCAGCACCCAACCGCTGCGCTTCGGCAGCACCCAGTGTGTGCTAGCTGAGCCCTCCCTTCCCCATCACTTTCGACTGTCGCCATACCAACAGGCATATCTGCATGACTCGCTTCGCTGGAGCTGGTTTGAGGCGCTGGGCGGCAAGCGTGAGGAGCTGGAGCAGCTGCACCGCAAGTACAAGCAAGTGTGGAAGTCCAACCTGGTTGCCATCGCCTCAGTCATGGTCAAGCTGGAGCAGGGCCCCGGCTTTCACACCCAGCCATGAAGAATGCCTCCATGGCGCTGGCGGCTCTGGAGGTGGAGCTGGCAGCACTGCAGAAGATGTACGCCGACTGCGCAGGTACGGCAGCCGCCGGCCTGCAGCCGCCGGCCTGCACCCTGCCTGGTAGGAAGCTGGGCAGCAGCAGGCTGTTTTGCCGCCGCCGTGGGCGTACCACTCCTTCTGTCAAAAGTTGTGTGTGTCTATCACGTGCCCTGTGTTATTCGCGACACCCTGTGTTTTCGAGCTGCGCACCTCGTGCCCTCATGCCCCCCCGCCGCCTGCAGCCCTGAGCAAGACCGCCTCGCTGGCAGTCGTGGCCATCGCGCGCCGAGAGACCGTCTCTCTGGGCACCCAGCTGCGGGAGCTGAGCGGCACGCACGAGGTGAGGCGGAAGTGGGGTTGGAGGCGCAGGGTGCGGGGGCGGAGTGGCCGGGGCGCGCAGGGTCTTGCTTGGGGAGCGGGATGTGAAGCGTTTTGGGTGGGGGCGCTGCCAATGTTGCCCAATCATGGGCTGGCTTGCAAATGAGCATCCTCTGCAAAAGCCGAGCACCCACCTCCTTGGTGGAATGCTGGCCCACTTCCCCAGCACCCACCTCCCCAGCATCCACCTCCCCAGCACCCACCTCCTCAGTGGACTGCTGGCCCACCTCCCCCGCCTCCCCATCCTTGTTGCCCCTGCGCAGCTCACCCTCACAGCCAGCACCACCGACTGCATGGAGCAGCACGGAAAGGCTGTGGAGGCTGCAGAGGCTGACTACAACAAGGGGTTTGGCACGGCGCGCATGCGGTTCCAGCAGAAGGTCGTGGCTGCCTCTAACCTGGGCGCTTTCTACTCCCTGGGGCAGAGCCTGGGGGTGGATGAGGACCTGCTGCAGCGGGCGGCTTCCCACACCCCGGGCGAGCTTGACAGGTGGGAGTGCGCTGCTGGGGGGCATGCGCGTGTGTGTTGTGAGAACAGTGCGCTGGGCTGCACAGCCAAGTGCACCAGGCAATATGCGCAGCTGTCCTGCAGGCTGCTCCCGCTGCTTGCCTTGCATGATTGGCCCTCCCCTCACCTGCTCCTCACCCACAGGCATTGCCAAGCCAGCGCCTGCCGTCTCACATCCTTTCTGGGAAGGGCACCAGCCTGCTGATTCTACTGCATTCAGCACTTATCTCTGCTTTCTTCCCTGCCTTTCTTTACTACCTCTGTCCCTTGCAGGCTGTTCCAGCATCTCGCCCTCGCACTTCAATAAGCCGACCCCCGCAGCCCGCTTGCTTCACATCGGTCAACCCGTCTTTCTCGCCCTGTGTCTCCTGCTCCTGCAGTGCCAACACTGTGTTTGTGGCGCCCAGCGACTCGCCAGTCGCAGACCTGGCCATTGTAGTGGCGGCTGCCTACACGATGACGGCAGCAAACCTTGCCTGCGAGCTGAACACCAAACACAACTTCTTCCCCCCACCGGACGGCCTCGCCAACATGATCTTGCCCGAAATGGCCAGCCTGCGCAAGCGGGCGGGGCTGGCCAGGGGCATGCTGGAGGGCACAGTGGACTGCTGCGAGGTGGGTAGGGAGTGAGGACCGGGGGTGGCGTGGTGGGTGAAGCTCAGTGGACGACTGCGAGGTGGGTAGGGAGTGAGGACCGGGGGTGGCGTGGTGGGTGAAGCACAGTGGACGACTGCGAGGTGGCCAGGGAGTGAGGACCGGGGGTGGCGTGGTGGGTGAAGCGGCGGGGGTGGTGAGAACTGAGAACTCCGAGGATGGCGGCGAAATTAGAGATGAAGGATGGCACCTACGGCCGATGGTAAGAAAAGGCGTGGGGCCTGGGGCAACTCCTCCACCCACGTCAGTCAAACCAGGTGATCTGGAGTGTCACCCGATTGACATGCGGCCCTCTTGATGCCTCGCTATTGCCACCCCCTCGGCCCTGTGCTCGTCAACAAAGATGCTCTCGCGTTGCCTACCATCACCCTGGCTGTCTTTACACAGCCCCTGCTCCGCTCACCCTTCCTTTCACCGCAGGCCGCGGCCCCGGTGCGCCCGTTTCTGCTGCTGCTCAGAGCCTCTTTCCGCCTGCTGGATGCCCAGCTGCTGCCTGGGCACCTGCTTGAGGTGCCTGCCAGCGCCACCCGCCTGCAGCTGGGCATTGCGCAGGGACGCATCAAGGTCGGTGCGCAGCAGACGGCCGCGCTGCAGGCAGTGCAGCGGGACACCACAGCACAGCTGGGGGTACTGGGGGCGGCGCAGCGGGACACCACAGCACAGCTGGGGACGCTGGGGGCGGGGCAGGAGGGCATGCGCAGCGACATTGGGGACCTGCAGCAGCAGATGGCGCAGATGGCGGCGAACGTGCAGCGTGCGCTGCAGCTGAGTGAGAGTGGACAGGCAGGGACTGAGGCGGTGCTGGCGCAGCAGGGAGCGCAGCTGGGGGAGCTGCGCAAGCAGCAGCAGCAGTCTGTGCTGGCTGAGAAGCGCCTGGCGCTGGAGCTGGGCGGAGTGCGACACGACCACGCTGTGCTTGTGGGAGATGTGGAGCAGCTGGAGACATGCCTCAACGGCCTGGCGCAGGTGGGACGGCAGTCGGGTGGGCCCCAATGAGGGGGGATCTGCCCCTCAGCAGCTGCACGCCTGCCGGCACTCAGCGCCAGCAGGCCCAAAGCAGGAGGGGTCCAAGGGAGTGGGTTGTGAGCGGCCGTGCTCGTCTCTGTGGGACCACTTCTCAGTGCTGCTCTCAGCTGCCCCAGCTCTCCATGATGCTGCCTTGACGCTGCGCCCCTCATGTCTGCTTCCCCCATCCCTGCTTACGGCTCCTTCTCTCGTGTGCCCAACCCTTTCCCCGCCACAGGAGGTGGACACCCAAGGCGTGATGCAGCAGCAGCAGGCTGTGGACATCAGCCGCCAGCACAAGCGGATGCAGGATGCGCAGAAGGAGCAGCGGCAGCTGGCGGAGAACCTTGATTGGACACAGGCGGGGCTGCTGGGGGTGCAGCACGTGACGGGCGTGCTGTCGGATCAGATGGATGAGCTGCAGTGCCAGAGCTACCTGGTGCAGGTGGGGCAGGGGGGCGGGGGAGTGGGTGGGGGAGGCAAGCGGTTGGTCAAAGGAATAGTTTGGTACAGGTAGTCTGAGGGGAAAGGGAAGCTGGTGGGAAGCCAGCGGTGGGGCGGAAGCTGGGGAAGAAGCTGGGGGGAAGCTGCGCTAATTAAGCAGAAAAGTCAACTCGCTTTCTTAGGAGGCCTTGTTTTCTCAAGCCGCTCCGGAATGTCCGCTCACACTATGCCTCCATCTTGACTCTGACCTGCAGCTGCCGGTGCAGGCGGGCGAACGCCCGGCGGAGGCGGACAACAGCCCGGCCGGTGGCGCCAAGACCGCGCACCCGGTGAGGCAGGAGCGCAGGAGGGATAATGTTGCATGTTTGGCTGTCCTTTTTCTCTCGAATCGTAAAACATGTAATCAAGGTTGTCGTAAAGGCTGCAATGGTTCTGCTGGTGTTCTTAGCTCTGTGCATCTCCACCCAGCGCACAACATCTTGTACGAACGAGGAACTGAACCCCTCGTACCCCCACACGCTCCCCTTGCCCTGCGCAGATCCCGCAGCGCCGTCCCATGGGCAACAATAACACTGGCGGCGAGCCTGCCACTCCCGGCGACCAGAACACTCGCCCAAGCATCCGCCGCGCCTCCAAGCAGCCAGGGGCACGCGGCTTGGGTGCCAGTACCGCCCTGTTCAGCGAGCCGGCGGCGGCGGCGGCGGGGCAGAAGGCCCCAGCAGGCGGCCTGGCTCAGCAGTCCACCTTTTACCCGGTGTGATGGCCGCCCGCAGGCGTGGCAGCGGTGCGGCGGGTGCCAGCAGCGCTGGGCACGAAGGAATGAGCAGGGCAGAATTCTTGAGACCCCTAGGCCTGAGTAGGCTAACTGGTATACAGCCGATCACTGACGCAGTCGCGCAACGAGGTTTCGTAGCACCCAAACTTTGCTGCGCCTCCTGCTCACAGTTATTGTTACAGTAAAGAGACAGGTGGCGCACACCTAGTCATTGCCCTATCTTGTGTATGCTAGTGTCCTCAATATGTTACAAGACTCTTTATCTGTTCCCTGTAAGCACTTGCCAGGAACGTGTGTGAGGTGGACAGGGTTGTGCAGGGTGTCAGTGAGGCAAGGCCTCACTTCGCCTTACTCAGCGCTACATATGAGCGTGGTAGCAGGAAGTTCCTTGAAGGCCATGTTGTGCAAGTGCACTCATGCACACCCAATGATGTGGGTAAGGACAAATTCTGGTTGTGCATGTGCCCTTTGCCCAGCCTATAGATGATGCATAAAGAATGTGCTTTTTGCTAGGGGAAACATCTGTGCAGTTTGGTCAGAAATTCCTAGTGGGGGCGGGAAGCACAGCAGCTCCACTCCATGAGGGGGTGCAGCGGGGGGGGCTTGCCCATGCAGGGAGCTGTGACCGCGCACTTCTCCTCTCTTCTCATATCTCTCAGTAGGTCCTTCAGGCAATGGAGTATTCCATAGCCACAGAAGCACCCACCTGCAAGCAGCAAGCAGCAACGAGGGCAGGGGAGGAAGGGCGACACGGGAGGGGTAAGCACATGTTGTCGGCAAGTGCGGGCGTGCAGGGCAGGGGAGTGCCTGTGAGGATGCGTGAAGCCTTGCATCGGCGTTTTGTGACCACCAAGTCAGCAGCATGCCCAGAGGAGCCCCGCCTGCCTGCCCGCCCCCACAGCGGCAGTGCGGCTTCAACAGCACACTCTGGCATGCCCAGCTGGTCAACGCACGGTGGTGGCGCCGATCTGAACGGGCGTGGCGACAGCAGCGGCCGCAGACGCCGTAGCCACAGCCTCTACAGCACAGCAGCGACCGCGGGAGGGGCAGCAGGGGGTGAGGTGGGACTCGCAATGGCGGCACCAAGGAACGGGTTGCTGGGGCTGGCAGCGGCAGTGGCCATGTCGGCAGGAAGAACGCACACAGGATGGCGGGGCGGCAGTGGTGGCGTCAGCACAGGGCGCCCCATTGCCCCGCTATGCACGCTGGCCAGGGGATGTAGCGCACGTGAGGGACGTAGCGCTGTTGGGCCGCAGCCCAGGGCACATCCCTTTGTGCTGGTGCCACCTCTCTCGTCCAGCAGCGCGCCCGCCATCGGTGAGGCAACAGCCATGCACACGCACGGAATGCAAGAGCCACCCTGGACGAACAGAGCAGTCTGCCTTTCACCTGCTGGGACCGGCTGAGGCGACAGGGGAGCCACGTTGCTGTCAGAGATCGATGTGATGGGGCCCAGGGTCACCTTGGCGGCCTGCACAGCGGGCAGGCGAGGAGGCAGGCGGTGTGGGGTGAGGAGGGAGGCAGCGGGTGGCGGGTGCCGCAGTGCTTGGTGCGTGGGGGTACTGTGGCATTGCCACAGTGCTTGCTGCTATCAAGTGATGCGCTATCGGATGCCAAGGCACCTGGCCCACAACAGCAAACACCCTGATCTAACTCTACCACCTGAACCCAGAGGACACTGCGCACCCACCCCGGCCAGCAGAGCTGCGGTCTCGGTTGCGTCGTCCACCGCCGCTGTGCGTGCCTCGTTGGTGGCGCTGCGCTTGAGGGCGGGGGAGAGCTCCATGCCAACCTGGGACACCTACAGGCGACGGGCGAGGGGAGAGGGCGGCAGCCCAGCGCAAAGGTGGCGAGCAGGTGAAGGTGTGGTGTGTGGATGGGGGATGGGGGTTGGGGGGTGGGGGCGGCAGGGGTGACACCATAACTTGCACAGCAGGTAGCAGCGGCAGCTCTGGCAACTCTGGCACCGGCACCGGTGCACCCCTGGTCAGCCTGTGGCACATGCTACGGACACTGAGGTTTAACTGGCTGGTTGGGTGGAACAGTAGGGGTACGCAGGCAGACGCGCAAACGTGGAGGGCAGCGGTCGTGTTGCTGTGCCTTCAAGGAAGTTCCCTGTCGATCTGCTAAAGCCCTGGGTTGCCACCACAGTGACTGCGTCCGCTTCAAGGAGCCGCTAGGCGGCAGCCCACATCACCTTACACCCATTCACTGGTGCTGAGCTGGCTGCCCACCTGCAGGTCGTTCCCGCCGGTGCGCACTGCGGCGTCGATTACAGCGGCCATGGTTTCGCTCAGCTGCGTGGCGTTGCCGCCGCTGCCGTCAATCTTGACCACCTGTTGGGGGGCGAGTGGAACAGTGATGTGGCACTCAGTGAGACACACCCACAGTGGTGAGATGGCGGCAGCCTGACCCCCGGGGCACAATGTACACAAAAGAGCGTGCCCTGCAGTGCATGTGAGCGCACGCCTTGCCCCTGCCTCAGAACCAGAACCAGAACCAGAGCCACCGTGTTCTGGCAGAACACGGTACCCTCACGCTCGTGCCCCTGCCCAGCACTCCGAGTGACTCACCATGGACTGGGAGCACTTGTAACCGGTGACTATCTGGGTCCTGCGCACGGACGGAGGGAGCACACAAGATGAGCAGGGTGTCAGTTACAGGCATCTCCCCTCCCCTCTTGGCCCGGCGCCCCCGCCCTCTCCTGAACCACACACATCCCAAGGTGCAACCTACATGCGGAGGGTTAACCAGCCCAGCATCCAAAACTCACTGGGTGGCCTCATCGTAGGAAGTGGTGGGTTCGAGACTGTAGTTTTCAGTTGTCACATCCTCAGCATCAATCGTGTTGATTTCGTCTAGGGCGGCACGCACGCTGGCGGTGGTGGTGGCAGCCTGCTCGCATGCGGCAGGGGCATCTGGCTTGGTGACAGAGACCAAGAGATCGATCTGCGGGGAAAAGAACGGGAGGAAGGGGAGGGCAGAGTGGGAGAGGAAGGGGTTCAGATGGGGAGGCGGGGAGGTGAGTGGTGACTGCAACTGCTGCCAGCGGGCTTCAAGGAAGCTTCGCAGCAGCGGGATGAGGGGCAAAAGAACTGCCCCACGGCAGCCCCTACTCCGACTTGCCTTGGCCACGTCAGGCACCACAGACACGGTGCCTGTGCCGGTCACAGACAGCTTGCCTCCCTGCAGCAGGACTCCGGGAGAGGGGGGGCGGCGGGCTCAAGTTGGCTGTGGCGGCACCGCGCGCTGCCGCTCAGGCGGACAAAGCCGCGCGCCGTCGCCCGCCTTCCCGATGCGCTTGCATCCGATACCGAGCAGTTCTAAAAGGGCCAAGATGCAGGGGCCCGCGGGCAATCTGAAGAGGAACGCGGTCTGCGCCACATCTGGTCTGCGATCGCTCACCTTCTGCTCTTCCTGTGCGCTGGCCATACCCAGAATTCCCGAGCACAGGAGCAGGGCAAGCAGCGGACTCATTGTGTTGCCGTGTGGTTTGCGAGTTGGGCACAGGCCGCGTCTGGGAGGTATCCACAAGGTCGCTCCTCCTGTGCCTGCTCGACTTCCGGACTGGGTATCTCTCTCTAATTCGGCAGCGATGCGATTTGTGGAGCGGCTTCTTTCTTATGTCCCCCGCCACGTGTGCAGCGGAACGCTCCTGTACTCACACGCAGCTGGTACCTTGCTGGTACCTTCCGCAAGTAACTTCCCTCTGCTGTTGTGCATACCTATGTTCTTGACCCCGCTTACTTCCCTCTTACCTTAAGGGGGGAAGCTTCCCCCCTGCCTGTAAGCATGCATGCCCTGTATCCGTTGCACTATCCTGTTCGAGGCACCTCCTGTAAGACCTCAGAAACTACACGCATGTTCAAGTAAGTGCCACTGGTTCGACAGGGTACCCTGTCCCCGACGCCCGGGTCATGACGCCCGCTGCCATGCTGAGCCTGCTTGGGTGCCACCGGGCCTAGCGCGGGCGCCATGAGCTGAATCATCTTGATATTACCATCCCTTCCCAGCTCATGCCTTCGTCCTGTGCCACGCTCGTGGCAGCTGGCAGATGGGATGATCCGCCCGCCCATCTGCCAGACCAGTGGTGCACCCTCAACAGCAAGTGTGGCTAGCACAGTGAATGGCCAAAAGAGAGCTGCAGCCGTCCATGATGCACCAGTTGCACACGATGCCGGACCTCCCACTGCGTTGAATGGTGTCTCTGGCAGCGCCAACATGTTCCACTGTGGGCGTTCATGCTTGGGCGCGATTCTAGCCCGGTGAAAGGAGGAAATCCATGCAGTGTTTTGAGTGTGCACTACGGGTGACCTGGAGGGCAGCCAAGCATTGGGAAGCTAAGATAGGGCCCTTCGCTTTGCAAAGGTGCTGCGGCAGTGGCAAAATCTTCAAGATTGCATGTGATCTTTAGCCTGTTTAAATCAGGGAGGGCTTCGTGGAGGCCTGGGTGGTGAAGGGCTAGGCCCGGCGGGAGGCGGAAAGGGTATGGGCAAAGCATGGAAGGTGGGGAGAGGGCGGGGCAGGGGAGGCTATGGCGGTGGCGGGCAGGGTGGCCAGGG
>JTEE01000115.1:1209858-1224488 GCA_002896455.3 Chlorella sp. ArM0029B | reverse complement strand
GCCGCCACCACCTCTGCATCCGCCGCCACGGCTGCTTGGCAGCTGAGCACCGCCGCCCAGTCGCCTGCGCAGCGTGGGTGGGGATTGTGGTGGTGGTGGTGAGGTGGGAGTGGGTTACACGTGGTGGGGTGGGAGATGGCTGGTAGTGTTGCTCACGCGGCAGGAAGGGGGTGGGCATGTGCAGGCATGTGGCCGACTGACTGACTGATGGTGGGTTACACGTCATGTCCAGCACAAACGTGTGCTGCTCAATGCATCATTCAAGCATGGCATGTCGCACGGTCTGTGTGCCGTCAGGGTTGTGTGGGTGGCCGTGCACAGGCGGCGCCGACAGGGGTGTGTGGGTGGGCACAGGCGGCGCCGACAGGACAAACGCAGGAGCACCTCCGCACCCTTGCTCGCCTGCCTTCACCAACAGCCCGCCAACTCCCAGCCCCCCTTCCCAACCACAGCCACCCATTCATTCGATCTTGCAAGCCTGATCGATTCACTGAGCAGCACAGGTGCGTGCTGAAATGACGTGTAACCCTCCCTCAGACAGTCGAGTCGCAGCCCGACCGCGCATTGACCCCCCACCACGTGAATGATTCATTGAGCAGTACAGGTTTGTGCTGGGCATGACGTGCAACCCACCACCAGTCAGTCCCCTCACCACGTACCCCCGCCAGCCCACCTGACTGTGCCAGCAGCGCTGCTTCCGTGGCTTGCAGCACTTGCTGCCCCAAAGCCGCCACTGACGGCGGCAGGGTGGGGTCCCCCTCGCGACGCAGCAGCAGGCGCTGCAGCACCCAGAAGGGAGCTGACTCTGCCAGCTCAGGCGCAGTGCCAGGCTGGCACGCCACCGCCAGCAGGGCGGCGGCTGCCGCAGCGTGCACCTCGGGCGCGCACTCCCTGCAAGTCAGGGGGCCAGGCGGTGGCGGGCGGGCAGGCCGCGGGGCGGTTAAGATTTTCACAGACGAGTGGCAAGAGAGAGAGGAAGCCGGGGGCAGTGTCGGGGTGCGCCCTGCTGCTGCATTCGAAGCACACCCCTGTGACATTGACCGGCCCTGCCCTAGGCCAGCACGCATTCAAAATTAAAATTATTCAAGTACTAGTGTAAAACAAAACAGGCACAGCTGCTTCGGGCATAGCGTGTGCCCAGGGCAGCGCCGCCTTTGCGCCGGAACGCCCGGGCACGCAACCCCCATCCACCAGCATGCCATCACCCCTCCTGCCTACCCCTCCCCTCTCCGGACCCTCCAACATGCCGCGCCGAGAACCGTCGCCTGTTGCGGCGCACACGGTGCAACAGGAAGGAAGGAAGGAACCATCCCCTCCTGGCTGCCCCGCCCACCCCTCCCCGCCCCACTACCCCCACCGCTCACATGCACAGCAGGGTCAGCAGGGTGCCGCCCATCAGGCGCAGCTTAGGCGATGCAGCGGCGGAGCCAGCCAGGCGCACGGGGCCATCCAGCGTTGCAAAGCTCTCCTCCCTGCTCGTCACAAGATGAGCGGCACAGGTTTGTGCTGAACATGACGTGTAACCCGCACTCAGTCAGTCAGTCAGTTTGAACAGCCGCTGAGAAGCATTTCAATGTTCCATTCATGCAAGCACGTTTGATTGATTTCAATGGTCCATTTATGCAAGCATGTTTGATTGATTCGGTGAGAAGCTCAGGTTGTGCTGTTTGATTGGTTTTTTGAGCAGCACAGGTTTGTGCTGAAACGACGTGGCACCCACACTCAGTCGGCCAGTCAGCGGCACCGCAAGCAAAGCCAGTTCAGCAGCAGGAGGCACAGAAGTCGAGTAGCCACCCCAGGCACGGCAGGTGTGCAGCCGAGGGGAGGGAGCATGGCTACATGTGAAGGGCGCTGCAGGTGCGCCCACATCTGGAAGCCAGGGGACATGGCTTGGCACAGCCTGCTGTCTGCCTGTCGGGCGCTGGTGCCGCGTAAGAGGGACCAGCAACAGGCGACGCTGGGAGGCTGCCCCAGGTGTACCGCCCTTGCCTGCATACAGCCTGTCTTGCATTGGCGGGGTGCACCACCACCCGGCCAGACAGCGCCACTCAACATGCTTCCCTCAACTGCTGGCTGCCATCCCCGCCTGCCGCCTGTGTGCTGTGGGGGCCAGGCCACTCGCCCATCTGCTGGCCCCTACACAACTGCCTGCCTGCTTCCTACCCATGCATGCGCTGGCCAGGGTGTCTAGCCCGGTGAGCGGCAACAGGTTGTACGGCCGCTCTCTCACTCGGCACCAACCCGTCTTCCCATGCTACTCCAGAGCAGCCAAACAAACAGACCTGCCGTAAAAACCGCACTTGCCTGCTGTCGGTGTGTGCGCTGGCCAGGCCGCTGTCCAGCCCAGGGAACAGGTTGTACGGCCGCGACTCCCGCGCATTGCCAAGCGCCCCAGCAGGCGCTCCGGAAGATGATGCAGCGGCTGCGGCCGCCACGGCGGCGGGGCCGGTGCGCACCTCTGGGGGCTGCAGCTGCGCTCGGTGCTGCAGCCACCACTGCAGCACCTCGATGGCACTGACAGGCCTGTGGGGAAAGGTGACCAGGGGGGAGGGCATGGGTGGGGTGGAATGGCACGTGACATGCATGCCACGCAGCATCGGACATGCATGCCACGCAGCATCGTGATGCAGCCGCTGGCTGGGATGCACCGATTGACTGAGGGTGGGTCACACGTCATGTCCAGCACAAACCTGTGCTGCGCAATGAATGGCTGGGATGCAGGCGGGGACGGCGGCGCTAGGCAGCGCTGTACGGTGCAGCTGCAGCTATGACAAACGAGGCTCTCTGCTGCACGTGAACCCAGGTTCAAAAGGTAACGATGCTCCCACAACCGCACAGCTGCCCTGCAGGCTGTGGCAAAGCAAAGGCTTGGCCAGGACGCTCACCAATGACTGCACAGAGCCGCCGCCACTGCGCTGCTGGGTGGCTGCCGCGGCAAAAAGGCCTGCCGCAAGCGCACGCCCGGCCGCGCCAACCCTGCTGCTGCGGCCCCTGCTTGGGCCACGGGAAGCGCCGCCAACGCTGCTGCTGCTGCCCCTGCTGCGTCTGCTGCGTGTGCGACCCCCTGCTGCGCTGCACCCTGGGGCGGCCCCTCAGCCTGCTGCTGCGGTGGCTGTGGCAGCGGCCCGGGTGGGGGCACACCTGGCGCCCCTGCAGGGCCATCCAATGGCTGCTGCCAGCCGCCCGCAGCTGCCGGCTGGGCCTGAGGCTGTGCCAGCATCAGCGCGTGAAGGTTCGGAGGCGCCAGGGGCCCAAGAGGCAGCGGCTGCCGGGCACGCCACTGTGCGTAGTTGCTGCCCCGCCAGTTCTCCTGAGTGCCAGCTGTCAGCCACATCAACACCCGCTGCACCGCTGTCTGCACCAGGGCGACATCCACTGGATGGTCCCCTACACGCAGGATGCCCATTGTTGCCTCCCCAGCTGCTGCTGCTCCCGCTGCTGCTGCTGCTGCTCCTGCTGCTGCTGCCCCTGCTGCTGCTGCCGTCCCTGCCGCTGCTGACGTCCCGGCTGCTGCTCCCGCTGCTGCTGCTGCTGCTGCTGAGGCTGCTGCTGCTGCTCCTGTCGTAGGCGCAGCGCGTAACTGCCGCCCTCCTGCTGCAGCAGCTGCGGCACTGCCCGGCGTCGGACCAGTGGCGGCAGCTGCAGCAGCGGCTTTGCCCTGCCTGCCGCTGCGTCGCCGCCTCTTCAACGCTGGCTGCTTCTCCCCCTCATCTTCCTGCCCCTCCACCTGCTGCTGCTGCGGCGGCGGCGGCGGCGGGTCTACTGATGCAGCTGCCGCTGCCGCCCGCGTCGCAGCCCTCGCTTCTGCAGCCCCGGCACTGGCCACACCGTGAGGTGCTGCTGATGGCGATTCTTCCGATGCCGCAGCACGGGCCACGGTGCAGGCACGCAGCATGCGCAGCAGGGTGGGCGGCGCCAGCCACGTGAGCCGCAGGGCGCCGCTGCCGTTTGGGCGGTCGGCGGCAACCGCCAGCACGTCCTGCAGAAAAAGGAACATTGGAGCGTTGACAGGATTGTGATTCCCGCTTATCGCAGGGACTGGGAACATTGTCATTCATGATTTCAGAATACCCATCAAATGGGAACCGGATTGGCAGTTCAAAATGTAAAATGTACATCCTGCCAAGCCGGGGCAGAGGGAGGGAGGGCCACGGTGCAACGCGTCACACATGTGCGATACACTCCAAAGCATGTCACATTTGAACCGCACACTTCAACATGCAAGCTCACAAGCACGAAAATCAAGTCGCTCGGCTTGCATGGCAGCACAGGGCAGGGGGTGGGGAGCAGGACAGGCGTTGCCCTGCCTGTGTGCCAGCCAGACATCTGGCCCCCCTCCATCCCTTCCGCAGCTCGACCTCCCTCCCAACCACCCACCAGCGTGGGCAATGAGAGCAGCTTCCAGGCAGTTGGCACGCCTGCCAGCTGGGCAGCGCCCGCCCCGCCTCCCGCTCGCGCCGCCAGGTGCAGCACGCAGCACAGCAGCGAAAGCGGGGCAGAGTGCTTGAGCCTGCAGAGGCGGGCGGAACAGGTGCACGTGGGTGAGGGGGACAGCTTGGGGCGGCTAGGTGATTGCAAGGAGCAAACGGGAGCGGACTGGGAAAGGTAGTGCAGGCAAGACTGGCTGGCAGTTGGTGCACCGATGCCGGCACAACTGCACGGCTTCAGATGAAAGGTTGCAGGCGGACAGGCAGCCAGGGTGCGGCCTGTTGTGCCCCCATGCATGCTCCTCACACACTTTCACTTGCTCGGTCAGACAATCACGTATGCCTTGAGAGGAGCTCTGCCTCACCGTTAGATGAAGTTGCTGCCTCCATACCGGCCGCTGCTTCGTGCCCCTCACAACACAACAAGCCCACCAGAGGTGTCCCACCGCGCTCTCCCTTACAAACGCACACACGCGCACACAAAGCCTCGCCCAGAGCTAGGGATGCTGGCTGAAACTCAACAGCGAACGTCCTCTTAAGAAAGCAGCCCTCCCAGAGAGCCTCACCTTGAGACGGTGGTGCTGGCGCCATGCCGGCTGCTCCCCTCCTCCATTGCTTCCAAAAGCTGCTTGCCCAGGCTGTCTGCCAGGGGCAACAGCGCAAGAAGCGCAGAATCTAGAGCTGCCTCCGCTGGCTGCTGCTCCTGCTGCTGCTGCTCCTGCTGCCCCTGGCCCTGTGAGCAAGGCGCTGGCGCCGCCACCGCCCCCACCGCGGCGGCGTCCTGCCGGCTGCTGCGGCTGCGACCTGCACGCTTTGGTCGCGCTGCCTGCTGCTCCTGCTGCTGCTGCTCCCGTTGCTGCTGATGCTCGCCCTCGGCCTGCTGCTGCTCCCGCTGCCTCTGCGGCTGCTCAAACGCGCCCTCCTGCTGCGGCTGCTCTCCCTGCCTCTGCTGCTGCTCGCCCTGCTGCTGCTGTTTGCCCGCGCCCTGCTGCTGCCCTGCGATCCCCTGACGCTGCCCAGCAGCCTGGTGGCGTAAGAGCGGCAGGAGCGCCACTGGCAGGGTCTGGCTGAGCAGCAGCAGCACTTCGTTCAAGGCAAAGGTGCGGCTTTGGGGGCCGTCCTCGCCGACATCGTGGTGGTATGGGTACTGCAGGCAGCAGGGCGGGGTGGAAAAGTGGGCGAGGCGGCGCAGGTGGGGACTGCAGGCATCACGATATGGCGCTTCCTGAACTTGATTCCTCCCTCAGAGGATATGAAAAGCTGGAACGCAGAGTCTAGCAGGCAGCAGGGCATGGTGGAGAGGTGGGTGGGTGGGTGGGCGGCAGGCAGCAAGCGCCAGCACCCGCAGGTCCCGATGACGGCTCAGAACAATCCATCCCACCCCATGACAGCCGCGGCACCCCTCCCTTCAACACACACCTCACCTTATACAAACTAAGACCCCATGCCGCCCGATCTGGTGCCTGGCCCCACACTTGGTCAGAGTGCAGCGGCAGATCAGGCACCGTCCAGGACGAAGCATTGTACCATTGTCCTGTGCCTGCTCCTCACCAAACCATCCCGCCCTGCCTTCACCTAACCACGGCACCGCCGCCCGCCAAAAGGATGGATTCCAACTGCCCCAAAGCCCATCCACCCCTTGCTCAACTGCTGCCCTACACATCGCCACCTCAGCACATCCAACGTGCCGCGTCACCCCACCTGCTCAAATTCAGTCGAAACCTCTGCGGCCCGCCACAGCGCGGTGTCCTGCTGCTGCCGCTGGCGTACCGTGCCGGTGGCGGAAGAGGGGACAGAGCTGGCCAGCGGCAGCAGCGGGGGTGCGCACAGCGTGGTGTGTGCCAGCTCAAGAGCCACCTGTGCAACCTGCAAGGTGGCAACGGCAGTACAGGAAAGAAGTTGTGAGAGGGGGGAAACAGCTGTTGAGGAAAGGGGTCGCAACAATGGGATTCTCACGGCACTCGAGGACATATGCAGGCGGGTGGCGCAGTGGGGCACAGGTGGACGGGGCGGGCAGAGCGGTGTGCAGCACGGGGTGATGTGTTGGGGATGCAGGCACGAGCGCGCTACGCGGGAACTAACTGGCTACGGCATGCGTAGGCAGACGGCACTGGTTTAACTTTAGAGATGAGAGTGGGAAGAAGGAAGGCGGGCACTTCACCTGCAGCAGCACGCTTGCATCCGCAGCCAGCGCTTCAGCCGCGGCAGACGTGAAGGCCAGCTCCTGGCGCCGGCCCTTCACCACCGCCGCAGCAGCTGCAGAAGGCGCCGCGCCCGCCGGTGCGGCCGGCACGACCGGCTGCCCGGCTGCCGGCTCGCCTGCCGCTGCATCCTCCCCTTCCTCCTGCATCCCTCCCTCCTCCTCCTCCCCGTCCTCCTCCTCCTCCTGCTGCTGCTCCTGCTGCTCCATTTCATGCTGCATCGCCAGCACAGCGTCGTGTGCCTCCTGCGCCGCCTGCGCCGCAGCGGCCGCCTGCACCTGCGCCGCCTGCAGCGCTTCTTGCGCCGCCTGCAGCGCCTGCTGGTGCATGTCCAGCATCCCCTGCATGCCAGGTGGCAGCTCCATCTCCAACATTTCCACCAAGTGAATCGGCATCCCCGCCGCCGCCAAATCAATGCCCGGCAGCACAGCAGGCGGCAGCACCAGGAGCGGCTCCAAAGCCTCGGCCATCAAAGCCAGAACAGCACGCAGCAGCAGGCAGCACGCCCGCAGGCTGCTGGTGTGCGTCAGCACAGCCCCACCGCTGCTGCTGCGGCGGCTGCTGGCGACGCCGGCGGGCGGGCCCAGCAACGCCAGGCACNCCGCTGCTGCTGCGGCGGCTGCTGGCGACGCCGGCGGGCGGGCCCAGCAACGCCAGGCACGCGCGCAGCTGCGCGGCGGCTGCCACCGCAAGCGTGCGCAGCAGCGGGCGCGCCACCTGCAGCTGCGCCTGCTCGGCAGCTGCCGCCTGAGGTGCCAGGCTGGCGCTGCTTTGCAGGTACTTGAGCCCGCTGTCGGACAGCATGGCAGCAACGTGCCAGTCCCTGCACAGGGGCAGCAAAACGCTTGCTCACTTGCTCATTCGTGCACAGGGGGGTGCAGAATTGTCGACAGGCGAAAAAGTCGAACTGGGAGTGAAGGTGCATTGTGGCATTTCCAGGTGTGGCGTGTACGACAGCAGCATGCAAGCTGATCGCCTGCCAGAGTGGCCGGCCTCTAAGTGGCCTGTCCACCTGGCCCCGCCCCTGCCCCCTGCCAGCCCAACTGCACTTCCCCCCGCCCCCCGCCCCACTCCCCTGCACACCACACTTGCTGACTAACCCCTCCCACGCCCACCTGCGCGCGACGGCGCTGACGGCGCAGCCCAGCAGCAGTCCCAGCGTGCCCCCCTGGCGCAGCCAGCCCCACAGCGGCACCGCCCCGGCGGGGCTGTACTTGGGGGCTAGCTGCAGGTAGGCGGCGGCCCAGCAGGCGGCGGGAGAGCGGGGGGAGGGCAGCGCCAGCATGGTGCGAAGGTCCAGGGTGACCTGGCGAGGGGAGGGCGGGGGAGGGGAGAGGGGCGTGGGAGGGCGAGGGAGAGGGCGGACTAGGGCGGCAGCAGATGAGGGGGATTGAGGGCATGGGCGCACTCAGCCCGGCAGGCAAAGGCAGGCTGCAGGTAGCTGGGCCTGCCACGTGGCTGCCGTTTGGAACTGAGCCTGCCTGTTCCAAACGGCAGCCACGTGGCAGGCCCGCACGCCGGTCCCCTGCACAGCCACCCAGCTGCATTGCACAGCGCGCCCAGCGCAGCGCGCCAGCACAGCGCACCAGCCCACACCTCCGTTCCCGATCCCACTCTGCCTGCTCGGCATCCGTGTATCCGAAAGTGATATACTGTACCTACGGCTCGCCTAGGCTGCATCAACCTGACCCCGATCTTCCCCACACACACCAGCCCAGTGTTCACTCCCACTCTGCCTGCTCTGCCTTTCTATGTTCTAATGTGCAGTCATCCTATAGCTGGTTTAGGTTGGCTCATTCCAGCCAGACACTCACCCAGTTGAAAGGGCTGCTGGCCAGCGCGGGAGGCAGGTGGGGCGGGAGGGCGTGCCGGTCCAGCCCCTCAGCATTGTGCAACAACCCAGTGTTCAGCACGCCCACCGTATGACTCTGCAGGGGCAGGTGACACGATGGAGAGGGCGAGCGGTTGAGGAGAAAGTCGTGGTGAGGAGAAGAAACCGTTGCACATACACATTTGAGTGCTGTCCCTGCCCACAACTGCTGATCACGCCCACTGTGGCCCGTGCTGCCCCTGCTGAGCCCGCGCTGCCCCTTCTGTGTACAAGGCTGATGTGGCCTGGCAGAGCGGTTGGCACCTGCCAGCTGCCTTCGGAGGTGGGTCGTATGCGTGCCACAGGGACCAGCGTTGCCCAGTCTCCCATCCAAGCCTGCCTGCTGACATCTCCCACACCTCCCAAGGTCTCTCGTCACCCTACCCACCTTGGGCACTGCTCCAGCCTTGTCATCAGACAGCAGGCAGGAGACCTTGAGATAGACAAAGAAAACACCGGAGCGCCTCTCTTCTGCCCCCCTGCCAGCCCCGGCACTCAATGCCCCACAAACACACACAGCTGGAGGCGGCAGTTGCGCCTGGCCCAGCCCTACAGAGCCGTCCCCGCTGCAGTTCCCTCCTGCAACTGCGCAGCTGCCCACCCACCTTTAGCACGGAGCCAGCTGTGCGCAGCAGCGGGGGCGGCGGCTGTGCCTCTGGGGCGGCCGGCACGGCGGCCTCGAGCAGCGCCAGTGAGGGGACGTCGGAGAAGGCTGTGGCCTGCAGCAGGCTGGCGGTCTCAGCCAGCACCGCCTCTTGCAGGTCCAGAATCAGCTCTTGGAACAGGGCGTGGCTCTGCGCGGGGTGAGGGAACACAGGCATGGTTTGTTGAAAGCAGGCGAAACATAGGATGTTGGTGGTGGTGCGCTGTGCCGCTCCAGAATCACTTCTTGAAACAGGGCGTGGCTCTGCACGAAAGTGGATGCAAACAGGCAGTTAGGTTGGAAGGCTGGGAAGAAAGAGGACATTCTAGCTGGGGGCAGGCAAGCAGGCAAGGTGACGAGGGGCGCTAGGGCAGGCAGTGGGCAGGGCTCCCGCAGGTGATCCTCCAGCTTGTGCCTGCAGGCCACCGTATGGGCTGGCCAGGCAGACCAGGGCGGACAGGCTCAATTCACGACCAGCGCAGCGCAGTGCAGCACAGCACAGCACAGCTCAGCTCAGCACAGCACACCACACCACGGCACTTGCGTGGCTTGATCCTTTGCCAGGAGGTGACCTGTAATGAGCATTGCCACAGTGCAGTCTTTCCATCGCTGCTGCGTACGTTGCTTGCCCAGATTGGCAGCCCACCTGCGCCAGCGGGGCGTCTGCTTGAAGCTGTCGCGCCACGCTGCGGGCAGCGCACTGCAGCAGCGAACCCTCTCGCGCGGGCCGAAGCTGGCCCTGCTTCTGCCGCAGGAAGGAGCTCAGGCCTGTGCAGGGGGGCAGGCGGGCAAGAGGGACGGCAGCGTACAAGGGATGATGTAAGCAGGTGCAGGATGTGGGCGCAGCCCGGGGAATCAGAGGAGGGCAGTGTGCTGCCCGCCCCGCCCGTTGCCTACCACCCACCGTCCCGCATCCTGGCCCGGGGCCGGTGGCCCCTGCTCACCATTTTGGGAGTGTTACCCTGCCACCACGGCCAAGCGGCTCCCCCCAACAAGTTCAAGCCGGCTACTTCCGGCTTCCCTGCCTTGCCCTGTGCCCTCATGTAGGAATAGGCAAGACAGTGCCCGCTCACCTTCCGAGTGCTGCGCCAGCCCCCGCTGCATGCTGCGCTCAAACAGCAGCAGGTCTGTGAAGGCGGAGGCCCCCGCGCCCGCAGCCGTGCGGGGCATCAGTGGACTACGGGTGAGCAGCGCCATGGCGGCGGCACGGCTGCTGCCACGCATGGCCACGCGCAGGTGTCGGCCCAGCGCCCACAGCACTGCGGCAGGCAGGAGGGGCAGAATTGAGGCAGGCGGGCAGGTCAGCAGGGACGCGGGGTGCCGATTTCACAGGCCGGTGCAGGCTCCACTTTGTACTGCTCATCAGCAATGATGATGCCCGTTTGAGCTTTCCGTGGAAAACTCAGCCTGCTGGTGTCAATTAACATCGTCCCCGACGCCCCCAACTGCTGTCTCGCCTCTCTTGTTGTGGATCAGGGTTTGGGGTTCAGTTTCCCAAATTCCTAAAACCTGAAACCCACCATCCCCTGCCAAGCCAACAGTTGCCAGCCCACCTCCCCACACCTCCCTGTGATCTGAGCGGGGCTTTGTGCCCACTCAAGCGAGAGCCGCCAACAAAGGCTCCACCCTCCACCTGACCTGCAACACCGCCGCAGGCTGGTGCGTGCTGACACACACCCCATGCATGCATGCAAGCACGGGCCCACCTGGGAACTGGCCCACCACCTGCCAGGCCACCTCCCGCACGCACTCGCTCCACACAGCCGGCAGGCGCATGCCGCCATCCAGGAAGAGCGCCCACCTGCAGAAGCAGCAGCAGGCGTGCAGCGGGCGTGCATGGAACGGCGAGGGTCAGTGGCAGCAGCAGCAAGCATGTGAAAGCAACATGAGCTTGAAAGCTTGCTGTGTGATGGGGCATGCAACGGGGTACGGAGGCGGCGGCCTGGCAGACGCACATTAACGTTGCCACACAGCCATGAAAACAGGGTACAGGCCCTGCCTTCATGTTTTCGTGTTTTCAGGGCCTTGTGGTGCATGCCTCGTCAACCTCTCAGGACTTGGTTCGTCCTGAAGTTGAATCCTCTTTCAGGGGACGTGAACAGCTGTTACGTTAGACTAGACTAGCCTGGCAGACGAGTGGGCCCACGTGGGCCATGGTTGAGTAAGCAGATGCAAACCGTTTCTCTAAGCAAAGCAGGCAGCCAAGCTTGCCTCCGTTGTGGAACCAAGCTGTCAATTCTTGAGTCACACTAGAGGAAAAAGAGACAGTCCAGTTGCCCAATCTGAACATCCGTTGGTTCATTGAACAGTGAGGGTTCAAGTCTCTCTATCCCCCAAACAGTCAACTCTCTTCAACACACAACACGAAGAGGATGCCAGGAGGCCAGCACCCCCACCGTGTTCACAACCGGCCGGCGGCTGCCAGGCTGCCCCCGCGCCTCGTACAACTGCTAAATCGGCACAAAGGAAGCACAGCCTCCAACCTTGCGAGATGTGTAACCCACCATCAGTCAGTCAGTCAGACACAGGAAGCACGCAAGCCGGCCTCACCGCTCCTCGGGTGCTGCCAGCCGCTCCCACAGCTGCGCCAGGCGGCGCGCAAACGCGGTGCGAGCGGCAGCAGGGAGGGCGACCGTGCAGTACTGCGGGTGCGCTGCCGTGATGGTGAGGTCCTGCGCAGGGGCAGGGGGGAAGAGCGGGGGGCAGGAGAGAAAGCAGGGGTGGAAGCAAGCAAGGGAGCAGGAGAGCAAACAGGGGTTGAGCAAGGAAGCGGGAGGGCAAAACAGGGGTTGAGCATGGAAGCAGGAGGGCAAACAGGGGTTGGGCAAGGAAGCGGAAGAGAAAGCAGGGGTTGGGCAAGGAAGCGGAAGAGAAAGCAGGGGTGGGGCAAGCAAGGAAGCGGGAGGGCAAACAGGGGTTGAGCAAGGAAGCGGGAGGGCAAAACAGGGGTTAAGCATGGAAGAAGGAGGGAAAACAGGGGCTACGAAGAGAATGCCGTACTTGGAGCACCTCCACTGGCTGAATGAAGATGGGGCGGGGGTGGGCAGGGCGGCGCCAAATGAGGTGTTCAATGCGGGCTGGCCACCTTGCCTCCAGGCCCACCCACCCACCCTGTGTCCCACCTGCAGCAGCTGCATCGCCACGGGGGCGTAGCCGCCACCCAGCATGCTCAGCGCGCGCACCAGGCCCAGCGCGTCCTCAAACCCCAGACCCATGCCGCTGCGCACCTCCATGGGCCCTGCATGCATGCAAACGCATAGGGAGCATGCAACCAGCACAGAGCCGGTGAACACAAGGCGCATGCGATCAGCACAGGGCTGATTGGTCGCCTGACGGCCACCCGTGCTGCTGCGGCATCTTTTTGCGCCCTGCACTGCATGCAGGGCAGGCGAACGGCTGGGGAGGACCAGGTGTGCAGCAAGAGCAGGCACACAGAAGCGGTCACATCAAGCGCATACCATGTGCCTTGCATGACACTCTGTGGGCGACCACGGAGCTTCATGCAGCAATATCAGTCACTACGCCGCATCTTCCGGGCCGTTCCTGGCATGCTCCAAACGGCCAGCCCGGTTACGCACAGGGCCGGCGCATGAGCGCATGGGCATGCCTGGCAGGTGGGCATGCATGTCAGGCAGGCGGGCAGGCAGGCAGGCGGGGCTCACAGATTCCCGCTGCATTCAGGCCGCCCAGGGCTTCTGGGAAGAGGTCCAATGCATCCACCCCCATGCCCTTGAGGTGCCACACCAGCTCGGGAGACAGCGGGCGCACGCGGCGCTCCACGGCCTGTTGAGAACATGGGAGAACAGGAGTGGGAGGGGTTTGGGTCGCAGGCAGGCGGGCAGGGCAGGGCAGGGCAGGGGGGTGGCGGCACCAGCTCGGGAGACAGCGGGCGCACGTGGTGCTCCACGGCCTGTTGGAAACAGAACGGAACAGGCAGAAGTGGAACGATCTGGTTGGTGGGCAGGCAGGCGGGCAGG
The DNA here is from genome assembly GCA_002896455.3 of Chlorella sp. ArM0029B. Classification (NCBI taxonomy): domain Eukaryota; kingdom Viridiplantae; phylum Chlorophyta; class Trebouxiophyceae; order Chlorellales; family Chlorellaceae; genus Chlorella; species Chlorella sp. ArM0029B. The sequence continues at coordinate 1,211,370 of JTEE01000115.1, read as the reverse complement.
GCAGAGGGTGCGGCATTAGCTCAGGAGACAGCGGGCGCACGTGGCGCTCCACGGCCTGTTGGAAACAGAACGGAACAGGCAGAAATAGAAGGATCTGGTTGGTAGGCAGGCAGGCGGGCAGGGCAGGGGTTGCGGCATTAGCTCAGGAGACAGCGCGCGCACATGGCGCTCCACGGCCTGTTGGAAACAGAACGGGACAGGCAGAAGTGGAACAGGCAGGATCTGGTTGGTGGGCAGGCAGGCGGGCAGGGCAGGGGTTGCGGCATTAGCTCGGGAGACAGCGGGCGCACGTGGCGCTCCACGGCCTGTGAGAAACATGGGAAAACAGGGGTGGGAGGAATTTGGATTGCAGGCAGGCGGGCAGGGCAGGGCAGGGCAGGGGTTGCAAGGACACAATGGCTGCACTGCGATGACGACCCTCGAGCCTCAAATGCTGTGCACCTTGCCCACGCTTCGGGCTGCTGAGCACATTTCCCCCGACCCCCCTGGGAAGCGTCCCCGCTGGCCACACCTGCAGGGCGCTGCCTTCAGTGCAGGACAGCACCGACAGGCGGGTGGCGCTGTGGGCTGCCTGCAACGGGTTGGCGGCGTGCGTGGCGCCGTCGCGTGCCTTGCTGCAAGGGGGGAAGAGCGGAGGGGAACAAGGTCTAATCACAGGCAGACCATAGGTGATGGGTCCTATGCAACGTACCCTGTTTCTACCCTGTCTTTCTACCATGCACGCGGGCTTCACCTCAATACAGCGACTACACAACTGCATGCCCCCCAGCCAAGCCCGCTCCTGCTCCACCGCCCATGCTCCCCGATGCTGCCCCTGCTTGCTCACTGTGGGAAGCCAGTGTAGGGGTCCGCCCCAGCCCCAGAGTAATGGTAGCTCAGCATCGCGTCCGAATGGGAGTAGCAGCAGAGGCGGAGGTCCGAAGTGAGGGGCAGGGGCAGGGGCAGCGAGCCCAGGCGCGGCACAAAGAGCGCTGCCAGGCTGGCGGGTGGCAGCTGCAGCGACAGCACCACATCCGCCAGCGTGCCGCCAGCAAAGGACACTGCAGGCGGGCAGGCAGGCCAGTTGGGGGGACAGCCATGGGGGCAGGCAGCAGGCATGTGAGGCAGGCAGCAGCAGGTGTCAGCAGGCGAGGCACGGTGCACAAGTGCATTCACCCAGCAGGCACGCGGAGCAGGGCGGACGCAGGGGCAGGCAGGCGGGCATGCACAGCAAGCTAGCAACCTTCTCAGCAGGCAAGGCAGGCACCCCTGCCTGGCCCAGCGATTGCACCCGAGCAAGGGCAGCAGCTTCACCTGTGAGCAGCAGCTGCGCCAGCTGGCGAGCGCTGAGTGGCGCCAGCAGGGCTGCCAGCGCGTCGCAGTCCAGCACATGCAGCGCGGGGTCTGAGAGCAGGCCAGCCAGGGCGTCACAGCGGTGGGCGCACAACAGCACGCCCAGATCTGGGAAAGAGCAGCTGCAGGCCGACTGGCGCAGGGTGCGGGGCCCCGCTGCCGCCGCCCCCGCCGCCGCCG
>JTEE01000115.1:1188318-1209808 GCA_002896455.3 Chlorella sp. ArM0029B | reverse complement strand
CTGCCGGGTGCTTGCGCTTGTGCTGCTGCGCAAGCCGCTGCGCCTGCGCCTTGCCCTTGCCCTTGCCTGGCGCCGGCGCCGGCGCCAGCTCAGCCGCTGCCACCCCCGGCGGAGGCTCCAACTCAAACCACTGCCACACCGGCATGCCAGAGAGCAGCGTGAAGTACTTGTTGCCGCGTCGGGCGGCGGAGCGGATGTGGCTGCGCCCGCGTGTGTACAGGCTGGGCACGGAGCCGACGTCAAAGTGTTCGGCAGCCGACCGCCGCCCCGCGCCCACCTGGCAGTGTGCCGCGAACAGCTGGGCGGCGGGCTGCGAGACGAGGCGGGCGCTGGCGCTGGGCGACAGCACCGTGCCGCGCAGCAGCGCACCCAGCGGCGGGAGGCCCGCTGAGGGAGGGAACAGCCCCGCCTCGGCGACCCCGCCATTGCTGCCGCCTGCCGCCTGCCCAGCGCCGGCGGGCAGCAAGACATGCTGCACCAGCCCAGCCACCTGCAGGCGGGGTGGGCAGGGGAAATGAATGGAGGGACACACCAATACTAAAGGTTGCCCCACAGCAGCTGCACGCCCAGAGGATGCAGGCCAGCTTGAGCAACAGCGAGGAGCAACACTGCCAGCAGGCAGCCAGCAGGCAGGGGAGATTTGCACAGGCTGGGCACTTGCTCGATTGCCCCGGTCGACCCCCTCCTCACCCCTAGGTTGACTTTGCTGCTGTTGAAGCCGCTGTGCTCGTCCAGGCGCGCCAGCCGCGTGTTGGTGCACTCCAGCAGGCAGTTCTCCAGGGTGGCATGCAGCTGGGCAGGCGGCAAAGCAGCGGCAGCATCCACAAATGCATCGCCGTCTAGCACCCAGCTGCGGCCGGCGGAGGCCAGCAGGCGCTGTGCCACGCCGCCACCGCGCAGTACAGCATCCTCGCCGCCGGCAGAGAACTCTGCAAGCAGACGGGGTGGATGCAAGGTGGGGGAGCCGCACAAGACAGCAGAGTGCGGCGGCGACGCACCCACCCCTCCTCCCGGGCAAGGGCGACTGGCGGCGGCACCAGCAGCAGGCGACTGGCGGCGCTGCTGAACTTCCAGTAGACACCCGCTGCACCCTGACCGCTGCACGTGTCGAGTCTTAGGGGCCTGACAGGCGGCGATAGCGCTCCCCAAGCTCAGCGCACCTGTCGACACGAGTTCGGGCGGTCGTCTGGGGCCACCAGCGTCGGTCAAAGCATGCAGAGAGCACCCGCCCTCGCGATCGAGCTTCACCAAGATGCTGTGAACGTGCGGAGGGGCCCCAGCAAGGGACAGGTCCCCTCCCAAGCCGCTCAAGGCAGAATACATGGCTTGCTACAGTTTGCGCAGCACATACATACCCAGTCACTTTTAAGGTATCGCACAGTGCTTCAGACGAGGCCCCGCCCAGGTTGCTACGACACATGCTGCGCCCCTGCTGTCGTGCATGCCTGCTCCTTGCATGCCTCGTTTCGTAATTTGAGCACTGCTTCTTGCATATAGAACCAGTGCTTCCGCACTGAAGGATCGTCGTTGACTGCTCGAACTGTTGAACATGTAGCAACATGCGAGTCCATGCGTGTCAGCCGCCCCTCGGCAGCTGCTGAGCATGTCAAACAAGGGACCGCCGAACTGGTTCAGACAACCACCTATGGCTACTGGGCATTTCGCCGAAATTTTAGCGCCGACCTGCTGTGCTGTGCTGCTAGCGGCCTCTGAGAAACGCAAGCCTATCCCGCCGTCTTGGTGTGTCAGGAGTGCTCTGCTTGTCAACCGGGCTGGCTACCGTCCTTCACGTTTCGCGTCCCAACCCCATCTCTCGGAGTTCAGCTGCAGTCACGCGCCATGCTGCAGGCGGCTCGCAAGCTGGCGCCCAGCCTGCTAAGGCAGGGGGGCGCCCTCGGCACAGCCCCTGCTCGCCAGGTCTCCGCTGCTGCCCCCACAAAGCCGGAGGAGGAGGACCCTGAAGACTTTGAGCTCCTGCCGCCAGGGTGCAGCCTGAAGGACCCCACCTACGGCCGCTCCTTTGGAGCGGGAGGCAAGAACAGGTGCGCGACCGACACTCACCTTTGTCATCCCGCTCCAATGCCCTCGCCGCCACCGCGCACGCCGCCGCTGCCGCCCGGCACAAGCCCCTCACCTGTACAGTGTTATGCTTTCGAATCCACTGCCTGCAGCCTATCCGACCCAGTGCTCATCTACGACAGCAAGCCAGTAGAGGAGTACCGGCCACTGAAGACGCGGCAGGCGGTGCCTGCGCCGCCGCTCAGCCGCGCGGTGAGGAGGGCGGGCGGCCAGCCAGGCACAGATTCATCTTCTGGGTTTGGCCCCTTCCGGGTTGCTTCTGATGTAGGAGCGGAAGTGCGGCAGCGTCTTGCAGGGAGCGCAGGCGTGTTAGGAAGCAAGGAAGCCGGTCCAAAAGGCCGGTATGTATGTGCAGGGAGCGCAGGCGTGCTAGCATGCACGAGCAACCAGTCTCATCAGGGGCTGTACAGGTGCCTCGACTTGTTACTGGTACCAGGGCCCACGTGCCATCCTTCCGTTGCCCCGTCCCCCCTTGTACTTGCACCTCCCCTCCTGCAGGCTTCCCAGGCCAGGCTGGCAGAGCCGGGTGACAAGAAGTGGGAGGGCCCGTGACAGCACATTGCCCAGTACCCACACCCCCGTCTCTCACCGCTTCCTCCTCTCCATTGCCCCTCCCCCTGCGCCCTGTGCCCTGTGCAGGAAGCCCAGGCCAAGCTGGCTGACACTGCAGACAAGAAGAAGAAGGCCAAGGAGGAGGCGGGGAAGCCAGAGGAGGAGGACGAGCTGTATGTGTATGTGCCGCCCGGCAGCAGCATGCGCGACCCGCTGCCCTCCTCGCTCTCCGACCCACTCGACAACCGGCGGGTGAGTGAGGGTGCAGGGTTTGTCTGGGCGCAGGTGTGGCAGGGGCGGTGGCGGGACATTCGAGGGCAAACTCCGGCCAGGGTATGAACCCCAGGAGCAGAGCATACCTGCGCCGTCTGGGCGGGGCGGGGCGGAGGGGCTCGACCTTGCTGCTTACAACCTTTCTCCCGTCCCCTGCATCATCCGACTTTGCCTTGTGTGTGGGTGTCTGGGTGCTCCTGCAGGTGTACTACCGGGACCCAAACCCCACGCTCAGGAAGTGAGGCAGTAGCTGGCGCGGCTGAAGCTGGCTGGCTGCTGCACGTATCTGGCAGCACGCCCAGCAGGCCGGGACCCGACTGGGTGGCACGCTTTGCCGCTGGGGCTGGCAGCTCAGAATGATACTCACTGATGCTCCAGCCACAGAAGCTCGCTGGTACACCTGACATGCCTGCCCACTATGACCTATTTTGTTTTTTCTCCTTGTTCTTTCCCTTGTTCTTTCCCGCCTTGTTCTCTCCCCATTGCACCCTCTTTTTCTCTTGTTTGCGCTTCACGCCGCTGTTGCTTGTAGGCTTTGTTGTTGTACGTTTTACTGAATTCATCTCGCTCTCAATGTAAATCACGCGCTCTCTAAAACGAACCTAAGCTGCTGCTGCTGCTGCTGCTGAACTGCACTACCGGGCCACTCTCTAATGCCACTGCTGCTTTCAGTGCTCTACTGTGCTGCGGCTCTGCTGTGCAGCTGCCTGCCCTCCATCTGACCTGCCCGCCTGCTGTGCGGCAGTCTGGTCTCACAGCGCTGCGCTGCTTGGCCCGGGGCTGAGGCTGCCAAAGGAGCTGAAGGAGGCCAGCGGGCCCAGCGCGCCGTTGCGGGGGCGCTGCGAGCGGCTGGGCGAGCGTGTGGGGGAGCGGCTTGGGGAGCGGCGCGTCGGGGAGCGTGCCGCGGCGTCCAGGGGCAGGGACAGGTAGGCGGGCTCCGCCTCCTCGTGCTCCTTGACCCGCCCGTTCTCAATCTCCAGGTACCGACTGTCGTAGGAGGAGACCAGCAGGGGCGCGGAGCGCTGGTCGGGGCTGGTGGGCTCTGTGCGCTCCGCTGTAGGAGGGGAGGGGTGGCGGTGGGGGCGAGAGGCAGTGGTGGTGAGGCCACAGGGCGGAGTGGGCGGGAGCGGGGCTTGCAAGGGAGAGCAATGGGCACACGGATTGAGGCAGGGCATGGCACGGGGTTACGCTGGGGCGCATTTATGTGCAAGGGACGACAACTCACAGCATCAGCCACCACAACAACCACTCAAGCAAATGAATCATTGAGCAGCACAGGTCTGTGCTGAACATGACGTGTAACCCACACTCAGTCGGTCAGTCGCTGAAGCAAATTGGCCACCCGACCCACCACCGCGCCACCCATAGCTGTCCCACCCATCACTTACCCAGGCCGCTGATGTGGCGCGGCATCATGCGCACACCGGGCATGCCGCTGCTGGAGGGCTCGAACACCAGCGAGCCACACTCGTCAAAGCCGTCGTCATCTTCGGCCTCTGCTGCCGCCCCCTCGCACTCGAAGAAGCTGCCGCCGCCGCCGCCCTCCTCCTCCCCCTCGCTGCCCTCGTCCACCGCCCCCAGCGCCTCGGTGCCACTGTCATCCTCACTGTCGTCCTCGGCCAGGGCGTTGCTGAAAGTGAAGGATACCTCGTGGGGCAGCAGGCAGCTGCCCTGGGACACCAGGGGAGGCGGGGCCGACGACTCTGACGCGGGTGCTGGCGCCGAAGGCTCCGACATGGGTGCTGGCACCGACGGCTCCGATGCGGGTGCTGGCTCCGACGGCTCCCACGCTGCCAGCGGCGCGGAAGGCTCCGATTCTGGCGGGGCAAATACCTCTGAGGAGGGCTCGGGCGCGCCGCATTCGACTTGTGCCTGTTGCGTCGGCGGCTTGTGGCGGTTGAGGCGGCGGCGCTGCTGCTTGGCCGACGGTGCAGCGGGCTTGCGCAGGAAGTAGCCCAGCATGCCGGTGAAAGAGAGGCCCAGCGAGAGGGACAGGAAAGCGGTGCACTCCAAAGAGAAGAACGCCAGGGCCAGGCCCCTAAACCACTTGCTGCCTGCCATGGTTTTATTGCAATCTGATAAGAGGCGGCGCTGCGAAGCTTCGCGCGGAAGGCGGAGCGATTGGGGAATTGAGACGCCCACGCCGCGGCGCGCCGGCAACTTGCTCTCCGCCGCAGCGCACCCAGCGTGCAAGGCCATGTTGACATCAGCAGTGATGACCTGCTCTTCACTTGTCAATGTCAGCCAATGTTACATATCATAGTCAGACTTGGACGTTAGACTGCCACAAGAGGAGGGAGGGGCATGCACGCTGCGGGCACAGGCACGCGTCAGCGGGCGGGGCGCATCCGCTCGCGCACGTAAGCCTGATCCCGTGCCGGGATGTGGCGCAGGTTCTGCACCCCCTCGGTCGCCGCCTCTCGCCAGTGCGCAGTGTGCAGACAAGAGAGGTGGTACCAGTGGAAGCCGCCGCTGCCGCCGCGTTGCCTGCCGAGCGGGCGCATGCCAATGCGAGTCACGTTCTCGCCGATGCCCGCCGCGCATCTCTCGCAGCGTGCATTGCCCGATGCAGGCGACACCTCCGTCCTGAACTCGTTGCGAATCGGTGCAGCGGGCGCGAGTGCGCGCTGCGGCACGGCGGCGCCCCGTCGTCGGCCGCCAGCACCGCCGGGGGCCCAATGCGGCTCAGGCTCCAAGCCCAGAGGGTCTCCTCCCGCCATGAGCCCGCCGCTAAAGCCTCCAAACCCGCCCAGCGGCCCAGCACCCAGGAGTGTGGCAGCCAGCGCTGCCATCATGTCGGCGCCCCGGCCAACCCCGCTGCGCCCTGCAGTTGAACAGCGCAGGCAAGTGATTCGGCAGCGCAATGGAAGCTGAGCTGCACTTGAGCCAGCACCTGCACTTGCAGCCGGGCAATACAGTTCAAGCGGCAAGGGCCACCCTGGCATGCAGGCAGGCACGCTTCAACGGCAGGCACGCCTGGCGCTGCATGCGCGCAGATGTTGTGTGGCTTACCGCTGCCGCCGCCGCCGCGCCCCCAGGGCGACGCCAGCTCCTTTTCCAGCCGCTCCCGGTTGGCCTCCCAGGATGCCACCTTCTCCTGCCGGGACTCCTTGTCATCGGGCGCCAGCTGCAGTCATGGGAGAAGGCAGTACACACGGGAAGCAGGCATTACTACTCTTTCACGGGGGCATAGGCGAGCTTATGTGGTGGCGGACAGCAGCGAGCAGTCCCAAGGGACCACTTATTGACATTCATTTGCAGCAACCAAAATGTGTGCTGAAGACGCCGCAGTCCCAAGGGAAGGAGCTCCCCTCACCTGCTCAACCGCCCTCATAACCCTGCATCGGCTGTGCACCAGCCTCGTCTCCCTGGCTGCGTGCTTCACTTTCTCCCCACCGGTGCCACCATGCTGCCCACAACCTCCAACCTTACCAGTCACTCACCGACAAGGCGACCATGGAGATGATATTGTCCATCTGGTGGGCCCGCACAGGCGCTCCCGCAGCCTTCACCCTGCACAGCTAGAAGGGCGGGCGGCATGCTGATGGTATTGAGGCGTCACGCTGCAAGCAGGCACAATGGCGTGCAGCGGGTGGTGTAAATGCAGGCAGGCAGGCAAGCAGCGTGCACCACGCTACTGTGCTGTGCTTCCGGCTCTCCTTGGCATCCCCTCCCAGGCTCCAGGCAACCGCGCTGCATGAACCCAAACCGCCACCCCAGCCCAGCAAACCAAACCGTGCCCTGTCGCGCGCCTGCAGGTGGGGCACTCCCGCTTGCCCTTGCCCAGCCACCCCGCCAGGCACTCCCCACAGAAGGAGTGGTTGCAGGGGTACATGGAGTGGGTGGCCACCAGCATCTCCTGCACAGGGTGGGGCAGGTGGGTGGGGGCAGAAGTGGGAAGGGGCAGGGGTGCGAGTGGGAGGAGGGGAGGAGGCACAGAACGAAGCGGGGGCAAGCTGTTTGCTTGGGTGGCCGCCAGGCAATACCCTGCAGCAGGTGGGCAGGTGGGTGCAGGCACAGTGCACCAGAAAGGAATGGCGAGGAGCGGGCAAGGGCAGGGGTGAGAGCAGCAGGAGAGGAAGAGGGGCTGGGCGGGAGCAGGGGCAAGCTGTGGGGAGGGTGGTGGCCACCAGCATCTCCTGCAGGAGATGGGCAGGTGGGCGTGGGGGTAAGTGCTAAGAGGCAGCAGCGAAAGTAAGTGGGAGCGGAAGAGGCACAAAACCGATGCAGGGGCAAGGTGTTGGATCAAGTGGCCGCCGGCAATTGCAGTGGGAAGGCAGGTGGGTGCAGGCAGGGTGCGCCAGGAGCGGGAAGTGGCACAGGGGGAGAGCAGCAGGGAAGGAGGAGGGGCAGGGCGGGAGCAGGGGCAAGCTGTGTGGAGAGGGTTGACCGCCCACCCTGCCGGGGGTGGGCAAGCGGGTGGGGTTGAAGTGCCAGCCTTGCTGAAGGGGCAGGATGTCAGGCCGGGTGGAGGGTGAACGAGCAGGTGCCAGGGGGCAAGTACAGACGCTACCGGCTGGGGGTAAGGACATCAGAGATGGGGAGGCAGAGGTTGCAAGCCAGGCAGGTGCAGGGAGAGCAGGAGGCAGGGATGTGCAGGGACGGAAGGCAAAGGGCTGTGCCCTGCAGATCGCTGCTCGTGGCCTATCGCAAGAAAGTACAGATCGCTGACGCAGGACGTGGGCGACGAGCACGGGACAGGCCAGGCATCGGGAGCGCGCAGACGGGCCATGAGCAGGAAGCGCAGCTAACGGGTGGGGGCAGGGAGCAAGCTGCACATCAGGAGGGACCAGCGCTTGCCTGGCAGATCGCACACATCAGCTCCTGGTGCATTCCGGAGAGGTCCGGGCCTGCCGCTGCCGCCGCCGCCGCTGTCGACGGCACAGCACCTGCCGCTGCTGCCGCTGCCGCTGCGCCTGCCGCTGCCGACGTTCCCGCTGCTGCGGCCGCATGGCTGGTGCCGGCAGCGCCGTGGTGCTGCAGGTGCGCCTCAGGGCTGGGTCTGGCGCGCTTGGACTCCTGCTCAACCTGCAGGGGAGGTAAGGAGCAGCAGCAGCAGCGACCCTCAAGGCAGGCCAGCAAGCAGGCTGGCGAGAGGCTTGCAGGGAGGTTTGGCAGGAGGGGCAGGGAGCATGACCTCAAACGGCAGCACAGGATACAACGCTGGCAAGAGCGGCAGCGCAGGATGCACATGCTAGCAAAAACGGCAGCACAGATGCACAGGCTGGCACGAGCAGCAAGCATGCAGAGGTGGAATGCGTGACATGACACCGTGCTGCCAGGCCAGCTTACCTCTTGAGCCGCGCCATGTCGCCGCTTGCTGGGGGAGCCGGCAAGATCCACAAATTCTGCTCCTGCTGCTGCGCCGCCCCATGACGCCCCACCCGCTGCCCCTGCAACCTGTGCCCACGAGGGACGTGCGCCGTGCGCGCCGCCGGGCGCGCCCCGCTGCCGCCCGGCAGCCTGCGGAGAGGGTGAGGGCGAGTCTGCTGTGAGGTCCACTAGTTCTGGCTCTGCTGCCGGGCGGGGCCGCGGCATCTGCAGCGCCGGTGGCCTGCGCGGCATACTCCCCCGCAGTATACCTGCTGCAGGGGGTGCTGCTGCTGCTGCTGCTGCCGGAGGGGCTGACGCTGCCATCCCGAAGAAAGAGTGTGTGGCGCCCTGAAGGGGCACCGCGCCTGGTGGCAGCAGCTGTGTGGTGCCCTGCACCGGCATAGCGCCTGGCGGCAGAGGCTGAGGGACGCCCTGCACTGGCATTGCGCCTGGTGGCAGCAGCTGTGTGGCGCCCTGCACCGGCATWGCGCCTGGCGGCAGAGGCTGAGGGGCGCCCTGCACTGGCATTGCGCCTGGTGGCAGCAGTCGTGTGGCGCCCTGCACCGGCATTGCGCCTGGCGGCAGAGGCTGAGCGGCGCCCTGGAAATGCGCCAAGCCCGGCTGCACGCGGTGCACTGCCGGCCGGACGGGCAGCTCGCCGGGCGGCAGCTGCTGCGTAGCGGCTTGCGTCGGCAGCATGCCTGGCGGCAGCGGCGCTGCCTGCACTGCCGCGGGCGGGTGACCACCGGCACCGCCAGCGGCTTGAGTCTCTGCAGGTGCGCTGCCCTGGCCAGAGCAAGGCTGTTGTGTGGCCAGGTGAGCTTCATAAGCCTCCATCGCCGCCAGGTCAAGTGCTGCACTGTCATCACTCTCCTCAACCCGCTCCTCTGCCGCACCAGCAGCGCCCGCCTCTGCTGCCACACCCGGTGACGCTGCCTCTGCTGCCGCTGCAGGCGGCTCTGGCTGCTGCTGCACTGGCATGCTGCCTGGCAGCGCCGAGCCACCAGGGGCAGGCTCTGGAGATACTATTGCCTCCTCCTCCTCTTTGCTGCCTGCTCCTGCCCGCAGCGCGGCGTCCTCAGGCGACCGCGGCGACGCCACCTCCGCTGCCGCCTGCTGCTCCGCCTGCTGCTGCTCGGCGGGCTGCTGGGGCAGGACGGGCGGCCCTGGGCTGAATCGGTACACGTCGCGAGCTGCCTCTTCTGCTGCTGCCTGCTGGCCACCTGACCCTCCTGCTGGCACCGAGGGTGACGCCGGGGGGCCCTGCCCGGGGGGCACATAGCTGGCCAGAAACTGGTGCAGCTGACGCACGCGCCACACCCAGGGGTTGGGGCGCGACTGGCCGCGAAGCGCAATGGTGCTGGGCCTGCACCGGCCATCGCAGCGTGGAAGTAGGGTCAGGATGAAGCAGACACGGGACAGGACAGACAGCGGCAGTGGCGGCGACAGCTGGATCAAGAGTTGCGGGACGGCAGGCTTAGTGACCACAAGCAGGCACGCAGGTAGGCGGGCAACTCGGCAGGCAGAGGGCAGGCAGGCTAGTTGGCCTTTGGCGCTCACCCGCCGAAGGACACGACGTCATCTTCTTGCAGCACCCTGCAGGAGCAGCGGCACGGTTCAGGTGCACGGCCGGTGGGTAGGGGCGGGGGACAGTGGGCAGGTGCGAGAGCCACGCAGGCAGCTGTGGCTGAGGCATGGGTGCACTGGCATGGCTGCTTGGCTCCACGCACTGCCCTTCGCTGCCCCATCCCGCCCTCCATCTGCACCCCAAAGCACCCAACCCCATGCAACCTGCACTGCACATGACCACCCCCCCAACCTACCCACCGCGTGCTGCTGGGCTCCATGCGCTGGTCGTTCACATAGGTGCCGTTCACCGGGCCCAGGTCCCGCAGCTGAATGTGGCCATCCACCACCTCCAGCCGTGCGTGCTGGCGGGACACCTGCATGTTTGCAAAGGCAGTTGTGAGAAAGAGAGACGGTGCTAGAGGCAAGGAGGAAGCAGGACCTGCCGCTGCACCCGCCGGAGCACGGCGGCGGGGCAAGCGGCCAACGAATTGGCATGCTGAGCTATCCTCTGCGTGGCCCATCCGGCCCCAACTCCCGCAGCACCCAGCACCCAAAACATCCAAACAACCTGCAAAACATCCCCTACCCAGCCAAACAGCTCGCCCGGCTAGCACCCAGGACAACAAGCTCCTTTTGCACAGGGCTGCACCGCCGAACAGCCCGCCTGGCTGTTACAGCAGGCGCAACCCGGCACGGCACACTGGCATGTCTGCTGCGGGTCAGCTGATTTGATGCCAGCCGTCGCACCATGTTGACTAGCTTCTCAGGCAGCGGCTGCGGCGACGCGCCGTCCATGCGTATCGCGCTCATCAGGTTCTGTTCCACGCGTCCCACCGTCACTACCCCCCGCCCCGCCACAAAGGCCTGGTCAAGGCACACGCTGGTGGCGGGGCTGGGGTTCACTGCTGAGAGCATGGCAGGTGGGTGACGAGGAAACGGGGCACACGGCGCCTGCTGCCTGCGGGCGCAGAGGCACCTGCTGGCTGCCTGTTACGGAGCAGTCCTGCGGAAGAACCTGCGGCTACAAGGAGGGCACACGTTGTTGAAGGAAAAGAGAGCAAAGCAGTGGCTGCTGCTGCTTTGGTCGGCAGCATCAAAGCTTCTGGCTCTGCTTTGGCCAACCACCACTGCTTTGACCAAAAATCACAAAACTACTCCATCCACCACACTGAGAGGCAAGCAGCGGGTTTCGGTGACGGCGGGTGGCGGCGGACACTGGCGGGCGGGCTTGGGTCACTCTGTACACACGGCTCGCGCCTCAGGTGCGGCCCCAGTTGACTTCGCCTCTCTTCCGAGCGCCGCTAGCACGCCTGGTCGAGCGCACACCGACGCGGGCCTGCCTTGCGACAGCCGGTCGGCTGTCTTGAACTCTGCGCACCTACGAGCTTTGGGGTTCACCGCTCACGCCTTTAAGCGCATAGCGCGGCCGTGGCTGCGCACAGGTCGAGGCGCGAGAACCCTCGGCGCTCACGTCTCTCCAACTGGCTACTGGAAACTCGGGGGATGTCCTCTGCTGCGGGAGGAGGGCGATGTGGCAGGAGGGCTCCTGGAATCATGGAAGCGTTGTTGCATTGCAGCGCCGCGCGTGCTGAGGGAACGCCGGAGGCGGCGCCGACAATTGCAATGCATTGTGTTTGAGCCTGAACCATCCAGCCCGGACATTCCTGAGGATCTCCTGAGAGGCCTGTATGTAGGGCAATACAAGAACTTCGCACTTCCTTTATCCAGAACTCACATCGCAGGCTGCTGCGGCCACTGCCTTCGCCACCGCCGCAGGCCCAACAGCTGCCCCTGCCAACCGCAGCAAACCATGGTAGCCATCGGTACGGGGAGAGGACGGTGACTGAGGGGACAATCTGACTGTGACGTGGCTGTCTTTAGTGTGCTTGAGCAGGTGACACAGCCATTGCCACCCCTGCTGATGGATACGTCGTGAGGCCTGCACCCAAGCCTGCCAGAACCTCAGGCGGCCGGAAGTGGTCCCGCCATCCCCAATGTGGCATCTGCTTGTGGGGCACCCCAGTGACTTGAAGTCAATTCTCGCACCTACTAGTTTGCGCCCGTGCAGGCCCAACCTGGCAGCTGTTGCTCTCACAGCCGCGGTGCCTGTGCTGCAGTTGGTTGCGTACACGACACCCTGACTCAAACGGTGCTGTACTTGAAAGCACCGTTGCTCATGTGGTGCTTCACCACTCGTTGAAAGTCGCAGCATGTCCCCGCTTGTTGGGCACATGCCAGCGGCGGCTCGCTCGATCGACGCCATCGGCGGCGCCGCACCGCCACCGCCACAGCACGCACAGCAGACAGCCTGTTGATGGCACCGGTTTGCTTCGCCAGCCATCGCAACCTGCAGCGTTGCGAAAATGTCTGAGCAGCACATCAAGCTCCTCCGCCAGCTGCAGTCGGGTTTCGCAGCTGGGCGCGGCTCTGAGGCAGAGGCAAAGCGCCTGCGCTTGCGGGCCGGCGAACTTGAGAGCCTTTCCCTTAGAACGGGGCCAGCGGAGAATTCGCCGGAGTACCAGAGGTGCGTTCCACGCTCTGCGCGCGCCGTCTCTGCAGCTTCCTTTGGTGTTTACAAGGCGTGTCTGCGCAATCCAGCACAACAACAAGGGGCGAAGGGTACCAGCCCACCCCCCTGTGCCCAACACTGCTGCCTGAGGCTGCCCCGCCCTGCCTGCCCGCTTGATGGCCCAAAGAGAGCTAGTTGGGCTGGCCACGCAGCTGGCGCAGCTCAACAGCCGCCTTGTACATGAAATCACTGGGCTAGGGCAGTTTAGACCCCTGAAGCCGCTGGTTGAACAGCTCGGCACGGCCATCATGGCGGCCAAGGCTTTGGCTCTGCTGGGCGTCCAACTGGCGCTGCCGGCGCAGGATGCCTTTCGCCTGGCCACCGCTGCCGCCGTGGTGTTTGAGGCGGGGCGGCACTTGCTGCGCCTGCTGCGCAGTTTGGGGGGACCGTTGGGATTCCCGATAAAGCTGGAGATGATGGGTGCCTTATGGTCATGGTTAACCTGCTGCCGCCTGGGGCGGAGCCGGCGGCATTTGCGGGCAGCACAGGCAGGCCAGGCGTGCTGCTGCCATGGCTTCAGGAGATTGTCTGCGCGCTGGAGGCCTGCACAGGTGCTTGTGGTTGATCGGTGCAGGGCCGCAGCTGGCGGTTCAGCCCTTGCGGGGTCAATAGATCCAGTGCTGCGTTGCAAAAATCCGGTGGCTGCTGCAGCCTGCCATCTGGCCGTGGGCTGAGTGACTTTCATGGCACCCCTCGGACCCGCGCAGGAGACCACGCCGGCAACCTGCTGCTCACTTTTTGTGTGGTCGCCCAACCGCTGCTCAGCACGGCCCCCTACGCCAAGCACGCCGCAGCACTGGCAGCCGACGCGTCCCTGCAGCACGCCGTCGCCCGCCTCCTGCTGCGCCGCTGCCTGCCAGCCCTGGCAGCCGCGGCGGCCGCTGACCCYGGGCAGTTGCTGGAGGAAGGCAGCCAACCCCTCGATGCACTGGTTGGCCTGAACTCTGTGCTGGCATCACACTGCCTGCAGCCCGCTGTCGTGCAGCAGCTGCGAGAGGCGGGCGGTGCGGCGGCGGTCGGGCATGCAGCTGCCATTGTCAGAGCGGTGCCAGCCAGCTGCCGTGAGGGCGCCCCAGCACAGCGCGTCTCTGTTGCTCTCGCCAAGGCCATGGAGCTACTGGGAGGGATCAGCCATGCGCTAGCCATAGCCAGCCCGGCAGCGCAGCCTGATCCAGCCATCAGCGGTGGGCTCGTGACAGACGCTCTCGACACAGTCCTGGGGGGCAGCACCGAGAGCAGCACAGATCCCAGCATCCTCGCCGCCGCCATATCCACACACCCACACGTGTTGGCCCCACGCAGCTGCCTGGAGGAGCAGCGGGCGGCGGCTTGGGAGGTGGTGCAGCTAGTGCCGCATGCAGCAGCCATCCTACGCAGCCTGGCAGCAGACAGCGAGCAGCGCCGGCTGGTCCTGCAATATGTGTGCAACAGCGTCACTTGCAGCCTACATTTGCTGAAGCCCCTGCTGGGCGTGCCAGCCCAGCCGGCCCAGCTGGAGGCCTGGGCAGCGGCGGCAGAGGCGGGGCTGCGCTTGCAGCCGCTGCTCGCTGACGTGGCGTCGCATGCAGAGCAGCCTGAGGATCCGTCCTTGGCTGATGTAGTGCCAAACCTCTCCGCGCTGCTCCTACTAAGTCTGTGGCTGGAGCCGCCATTGAGCAGCGCAGGCGTCGGCGGCGTAGCAGCTGCGACACGCCCGCACGGCGCGCCAGCTGTGGCAGCTGCACAGCGCGGGGTGCCGCCTGCTGCACTGGCTGGCAGCGGACAGCGGGCGGCAGCTGCCGGCGGCGGGCCTGGGGCGGGCAGGCTGCCTGAGGCAGCTGCTGGTTGGGGCGGACCGTGTGTTTCAGCTTGCCCACGCCTACCTGGCGCCGGCAGAAGAGGGGAGCCGGGAGTTTGGAGAGCAGAGCAGGTGGGTCAGGTTGAGGGGGCAGGCCGCCGGGGATTTGCAGTGCTTCAGCTTCCTCCAAGAGCACATCCACTCTTGTTTCTGAGGCAGCAACAACTAGTATACTGCACTGCCCAACCCCGTGCCCCTGTGCTCTGCTGGGCTCTGCTGTGCCGGGCGGATCTAGGCTGGCCTGGTCATAGTGCACTGCTTCCATGCAGCCTCACAAAGCGCCACACCACCCCTTGTTGTTGGGGTCTGTTCCCACAGGGTGGCACAAGCCCTGTGCGCCGCACACTGGCAGGCGGCACGGGCGGCGACGGCGGCCCTGTCTGGTGCTGCCCCATCGGGCGCAGAGCCAGCCGTGACGCTGCCCACGCCTTGGCGCGCTTTTGAGAACTGGCTGCAGTCAGCCTGCCTGGTGGCGCGCACCTGCCCAAGCATGATGACGCCCGGCTTCCTGGCGCCTGTGCTGCAAGCAGTGGCTGCCCTGCCAGAGGTGGGCGGGCGGGTGGGGGGTCGCGCTTGTGGCAGGKGCGTCAGTTGCAGTGGCAACCCTGCTGTTGCTGCGTGTATCTGCAGCAGGGTTTGGACGGGCGGCCGATACGTCAGTGCACCGGCTTGCACAGATGCAGGTGCCGGCAGGGGCACCAAGCCACTCATCTGTCACTGTCACCTCCCTTCATGCGCTGCAGGGACTGGGCTCGCACACGCAGGGGCGAGCGCGGGGACTAGCGGTCAGCAGCCTGTGCGCTCGCACTGGCCTGCCACAAGACCTGGCAGCTGCCCTGCTCAGCTCTGGGCTGATGCAGCAGGCCGTGGCTGACTGCACTACGATGGAGGGCGATGATGAGGCAGAGCAGGTGCGTGCAAAGGGCCGGATTCAGCAATGGATGGGGGGCTGGGGTTGAGGGGCGTGCCACCAAGCATAGTGTATGCGCAGCCAGTGTGTGCATTACATTGCTTAGCAAGCGGCTTGCTCTGGTGTGTGCTGTCCCTTTGGAGTACAGTACTGGGGCGTGGTAGGAAGCCCACTGGTTTGATGCTGTGCTGTGCCATGCTGTGCAGGCTGCCTGCCTCCAGGCCTGCCTCCGCACGGCACTGCAGCTCGCTGGACCGGCATCAGAGGGCAGCAGCCGGCCGGCATCTTGTGCCTCCACCAGTGGCACGCCTTCGGCGGCAGGCGAGCCAGCTCAGGAAATGAGCAACACGCTGGCTGCAGCAGCTGAAGCCATTGCGATGGGCGCCGCAGCTGTTGCGCAGCTGAAGGGCCGCCAGCTGGCAAGTGAGCTGCAGCGGGTGGTGCTGCCACCAGCGCTTGACGCCGCAGCCGCCCTGCAGCAGCACTGGGAGCAAGCACGCAGGCAGGACGGCAAACTGCAGCTGGCGCAGGCGGCTGCCGCCCGCAGCTGCGCCAACCTGCGCTGCGCTAACATGGGGCTGGGGGGCGGGCCGGATGCGGGCAGCGGGCGCGGGTGCAAGCGGTGCAGCGCCTGTCGTGCAGTGTGGTACTGCAGCACGGCCTGCTCGAGAGCAGACTGGCGCACAGCGGGCGGCGGNCACCCTGGCATGCCACCCAGCCCAGCGCAGGCACCCACCCTTGGCAGCTGGCTCCAGCCGCAGCAGCAGCGACTTGGAGCGGATGGTATCTTGAAAGTTGCGTGAAAACACCCACACAATCTCCCCATCATCCGCCACCTGGCATGGGCAGGCAGACCATTCAGGGGTAGAGGGGAGGCAGTCGGTTGAATGCGCGCGGCGGTTGGGGCAGGTGGGCAGGTTTGGCAGGCTTGCAAAGGGGCCCGAACAGACAGGTGGCCGACGCAGGCTGGCTGGCAGGCAGGCAGGCGCAGCCCTGTCTGCTAGCCACCACCACATAGGTACGACACGTCTTTCGACGTGCCGGACGCACCTGCAGCGTGGCTTGGCTGTCTGCCGCCAGGGCGCGCACAGCGGTCTCCGCCTGGTCCAGCCGCAGCCCGGCAGTGCTGGCCACGTCACCTGCAGGCAGGGCGGCCAGGAAGGGGCAGGCGGCAGCGGTGGCGGCAGCAAGTGGGTGGTGGGCATAAAATAGTAGTGAGCGCGTGCGGCGGGCTCCCCAGGATGTGTGCCCGGAGATGTGCATGGGCAACCCGGTGCAACCCTGGTCTTGGCACCTCCCAAGAGGGGTGTGAAGAACCGTCAAAGCTGTAGTGCGGCAGGAGTGGGCGCCCTCCCTGCGACAGAGGCGCACCGATGGTCACGCGGCCACCACGTGCAGAGATGGCGCGCTCAGCCCGCTCCCGCACTTCTGGGTCCAGCCTGGGGCTCAGCAGCTCCTTTCCTCCGGGCACTGCATCCAACAGAAGCTCCATCGCCGCCCTCTGCGCCGCCGCTGGCGGCGGCAGGCGAACCAACCGGCTGGCGCCCCAAGGCCGCGGTGCCGGCCACAGTGGGCTCTGGCCGCTGGATCCTGGCTGCGTGACGCGGCCCAGGGCCGCCCAGGGCCTGGCGGAGGCCCTCAAGAAGCGCGCCTGACGCGGCGCGACAGGGACGACGCCCTGAAGCCTGCCCGCGCTTGAAAGCATGGTGTACACTGCTCCGGGAAGCACTGCGGTTCGACCGCTTGGAGACGCAGGCCTCGCGCGCTCGGAAGTGTGTTCTCTTCCGTGCGCCTGTCAAAAGCAACAGAAAGCACTGGTGGATCGCAAAGACTGAGTCGAAACAATGCTCGAGCCTGCGCAGTGGCCAAGTGGGGCAACCCAAGTGGGCCGCCGCACAGCGGGCGCAGCGGCACGGCCCGGAAGCAAGCAGGCTCCGCCCATGCCACCCTTCACCAGTATGTGTGTGAGACGTTACACAGAGGTGCTTCTGGTGCATGCGCTCACTATGAGAGGGCGGTGGACGGCAGAGGCGGCGGCAAGGCGCGGCGGGGAGGGTGAGCGGGGAGGTGAGGGAGCCGAAGAGAGGAGGAAGGGGACGCAGCGCGCGGAAGGCGTGCTGTGGGCGTGCCCACCCTCCAGCAGTGCTGATGGGGATTAGATTCTGAAAAGGGGTGGGTGGGCGGGAAAAAACTTGGGAGGCGGGGGCACACAGCCTGCACTAGGGGGTGGACGCAGGCGGGGGGGTGCGCAGCTTTGTGTGATGTGAGCACGCTCGCAGCCTTCCCCGCCCTAAGAGGGATAGGAAGGGGCGGGCCGGAGCCCGACGCATGCGGGAGGGATGTGTGCCAAGCATGGGGGAGTGTGTGTGTTGCTTGTCAATGATTTGGGGCAGGGAGCAACAACGGCACGGCGGGCAGGGAGCTGGGAAGGCTGTCTGGTGTCCGGTTGCGTGGGGGAAGGCATGAGCCAGGCCCGAGGGGGGCGGAGAGAAGACTTGAGTGATTGAGCGATCGCAGAGGGAGGGAGAATATGGGTGGGGCGGTGTACACATTGGGACGTCAGCCGCAGCCACAAGCGCGGTGCGCTGCCCACTGGGCGGGAGCGGGGACAGGGTGGCAGGGGCAGGACNGGCTGACATTCATTCTTTTACCCTCCGTCTCCTCGAACCTGCGTCACGCCCTGCAACCAAATCCCCACTGCCCATATTAGCGGTTCTGCAGCATTCTGACACCATGTTGGCCACCATGTGCTGCGCCTCGTCTCACAACGCTGGTGAGGCTTTCAGCAACATCGGCAAAGCAATTTGCCCCGGTCGGCAGGCGCGGGCGGGGCCTGGGCGCGGGAGACAGTCTTCCGAAAGTTGCTGCCGCCTCCTCACAACCCCCGCTGCCTTTCGCCCCACTGCTGCAGTCTTGGAGAAGTCTTGGTCGCGGATTCCCCGCGGTGCCCGCCCCGTTGTCGCCTCCTCCACTGCCGCCCCCGCTCTCAAGGCCTCCCGGCCTGCCCAGCGAGCCTCTGTGGATCGCAACTCAGTGGTGAGGCGCAATGCTGGCGGGGTGTGGGGTTGGAATGGCCTCTGGAGGTGGCATTGCTGTTGGGGCCCCCGCCGCCGCCGACGCACTGCGCTGCCAGCATTGCAGCCACTCACTTTGCCTGCCTTACCCTGCTGCCTGCAGGTGCCCTTCTGGGACCCCTCATCCAAGCCGGCACCCTCAGACCTGCGGTCAGCAGTTGATCTGTCACGGCTCAGCCGCCCAGCGCTGCCGCCAGCCACCGGCCTTGCTCAGCCCGAGTGCTGGGTGTCCCGCGACCGCCTTACCTACCATGCTGGTTCCTCCACAGCCTGGCTGGCAGACAAGGACTCATGTAACTTGAATGCTGACGTCCACTCGTGCATGGCGGGCCTGAGGCCGCAGGAGGTGCAGCAGGTGGTGCAAGCTTACTTTGGCGCCTTTGAGCTGGCTGCCGCTGACGCGACCAGCACCTTGCAATCCAGTCCCGCCACAGCGGCCTCCTGCCTGCTCTGCCTGGCGGCTGACTGGGCGCATGTCCTGAGCCTGGTTGCACCGGGAGGGAGCTCCGCCCTTGCCAGTGCTGGCACCGGCCTGCTTGCTGTCACTGGTGAGCGCGCCAGCACACAGCGTGCAGGGGCGTTGAAGCAGTAGGGATGAGGGGGAGGGTTTTGAGAAAGGGTGGGCAAGCAGGCAGGATAGAGGAGTAATGGATTGCAGGAGACGGGGGCTTGGTTGAGTGTGTGGGTAGCAAGGCGGAGGGAGATGGGCGGAGTGATGAACTGCCAGGAGATGAGGGGGCATGAGAGGAGTGGGGCCAGGGGGTAAGAGGGCTGGTGGGTGAGAACGAGGGAGACGAGCGGGCGTGCAGGATGCCCGGCTCATTGGCTGCGGTCCCCGCTCACACTCTGCCGGTGCACGCCCCAGCTGAGCGTTGCCCGCTCCTCTTGTTTCCCCTGCTCTCCGCAAGCAGAGGCAGCAGCTGCTGCCGCCACCAGCCTCGCTGCCGCCGGCTCCTTCCGTGCCGCCTTTGCTGTCGCCGCCGCCGGCCTGCAGCTGCTGAGCCACCTGAGCTTTGGGAACAGCATTGCGGCCGCCCCCTACCTGAGCGCCGCCCTGGCATTCAAGGCAGCCATCACTGCTGCTGTCAGCTCCGGTGCTGTGGCAGTCACGGAGCGCGACGTGCTCGCCCTGACCGCCGCCTGCGCCAGTGCTCACAAGCACCTGCACCTGACGCCCTGGTTTGGGCACACCTTTGCCGAGGCTGCAGACACCATGCTGAATGCCGGCTGGAGCAGCGGCGAGGTCAGTGGGGGCTTGCGGGCAGGGYGGGCTGGTGGGCGGGGGAGTGGGGCAGGGCGAGAGGGTCATCCAAGGGAAGACCGGCGGGCACAGYGCTTCCGACCTCCGCCCGCATGCGCCGCCCAGTGCCCTCACCTGTGCCCCCTCCCTTCCTCCCTCCCTTCGTGCCCGCAGGTCGCCCTGCARTACGTCGAGGCGTGGAGCACCATGGTGGCGAGCGGGCGCAAGCAGTTTGTATCGGACAAGTACAGGCTGCTGGTGGAGGCGGTGCTGTCGCACCCCCGCCTCACCGCTGCCCAGCTGGACCGCCTGCTGGCCACCGAGCGCACACTGCCCGCCCACGTCACCTGCGGTGTCAAGGGGTGGCTTGCTGCCTGGSAGCAGCAGGTGCTGGGCCGCCGAGAGCGCCTGGCACACACTGCCCTGGCGCACACAGGCAGCGGCGCCCTCCCCCGCTGGGCTGCCACCCTGCAGCAGCTGTCATGCTGAGCATGCTCCCCCGGCCTGCCACCTGAACAACTTACTTGCCGCTGTGCCAACCACTTGCCGCCCCATTCAATGATTGTCAGACCCTGCAAGCAAAGCCCCCGTGACCTGAACTACATGCCCTTAAATGACTTGACTAAATGCTCAGCCAAACTCAGTCGGCTCTTCTCGACCCCGAAGCCGAAACAGACCAAACTTTAAGGTCATTTTTGATCAACCCCAAATCCTCACCTGTCTATATGATAGCCTCACTCAAATTGGTTGCCTTGCCGCCTTGTTACCAGTGCTTGCAGCGCGACCACAACTTGCTGCTTGCCGTACCATTGTGTTGCTTCTTTCCTGATCTACATTTGTGCCCAACCACATCTGGCCTGCCCCCCAACCGGGTCGCAACACCTCCTGCCCGCCTGCCGCCCCTGTTGCCGACTGCGCCCCCTTGCCCTGCGGCGACTCTCCCCACAGCCGCTGCCTACTACCCGGCACCCCGCTGCTGCCGGGGCCTCTCCATTGCTTGAGAGACCTTGCACCACTGGGTGCCCTGTTGTAATCAACAACACACCTCCAACGCTTTAAACTTAGTGCAAAGGGGCATGCCCAGGCTCAGAGAAGGGATGGGGAGCGGCAAAGACAGCAAGACCCCCATCTCGCGTTTTTAGAGGTTTCAGTATCTCACAAAAAGCAGAACTGCAAGCAGAGCAAGTATGGCACGATTCCATCTGAAAATGTGTTGATTGCATGAGAAGAGCGTGGATCCATTCCGAGCGGGACACAGGTTGCGCCCATGAGAGGGTGCAGTCCGAGAACAGTTGAGAGGTTTGAAAGTACAGGGGAGGAGGCGTGAGGGAGAACTTGTGTCGAGGGTGTGTGAGGTGATCCGAGTGTACAGGGTGTGCATGCAGGACGGCGGGGCCGGAAAACAAAAGTAGGCTGTACAGGCTGTATCAAATCGCCCCACAGCACAAAAGCAGGGGGCCTGCAGGGGCTCGCCCCCTCAGCTGCGGTCCTTCTCACGCTGTCGCTGCTGCTGCTGCTGCCACCACAGCGGCGGCGCGTCGTCACCGCCACCCGCCGCCCGCCTCGTCTGCTCCTCCTGCTGCTGCTGCTGTGCCTGCTGTCCGGGGCGCTCGCTCCGCACCCGCTCCCGCTCCCGCATGCTCAGCCGCTTCTCAAAGTCGGATGCCTCCAAATCCCGGGGCTGCTCCTCCAGAGGGCGGTCACTGCGGTACACCACGTCCCTGCAAGGCGGCACATGGCGCATGGAGGGGCAGTACAGGTGATGGGGAGGGTTGGCGCGGAGGGATGGGCCTGAAAAGACTCGAACATGCGGTGCGGAAGAGGGCGAGCGCTGCGGAACACGCAGCGCGGGCGGTGGCGACCAGGTGTGCCACCAAGAAGGGCGGAAGGCGAGCAGAGTGGTGCAGAGGCAGCGTGTGGCCGGTGGAGCCGGTGTGGGGGATGCCGCGCGCCCACCAAGCCGCAGCCAACGCAGGCCCTCTCTCAAAACCAGCCCTCCTCACACTTCACACATAACCCAGCTGCGCGCTCCCGTCCCTTCAAGAGACGCCAGCCCCGCCCCGCCCCGCTCCCT
>JTEE01000115.1:1161382-1172497 GCA_002896455.3 Chlorella sp. ArM0029B | reverse complement strand
CCCTCTGCCGTACCTTCTGCCTATCACCCACAACCTCACCCCCACCCCCACCCCTGCGGCAGGGACTGCATCAAGCTCAGGCAGGAGGCCCTCTGCTGCCCTCGCAACCAACCCTCTTCTCCTTTCCGCCGCCTCCCTCCTCCACACACCTTTGCAGGGACTGCATCAAGCCCCTTACCCTCTGCCGTACCTTCTGCCCATCACCCACAACCTCACCCCCACACACCTCACCCACAACCTCACCCCCACTTCTCCTGTGCAGGGACTGCATCAAGCGCACCATGGATGCCAAGGGCCTGCCCTACCTGGGGGAGCTGGCGCTGGCAAACTGCAGGGACCTGGCCATGCTCATGCAGGTGCTTGGTTGGTGCGCGTGGGTGGGTGGGTGGGGCAGGTGTGCTGTAATTGCGACCCTGATACTCTGGGATCACTTGGGGGACCTGGCCACGCCCGCTCGTCTCGTTCTCAACTACCCGCCCGCCACGTGCCCAGTGTCCCCTCTCCCGCCGCTTTCCACCCCGACCATCCCGCCACGCTTCCATGCCTGCCTGCCTGCAGTGGAACCACGAGCACGGCATCCGAGTGTTCAGGTGTGCTGTGGAAGCCAGCCAGCCAGCCAGCCAGAGGCCCGGGGTGTCATTTCTTGAGACATCTGCACGGACACCTGCACGGTGGCTGTCTTCTCCTGTCCGTTTTTGGCTCCCCAACCTCCCAATTTGGACCTCCCAATTTGGCGCCTGGTTGACTCCCCCCTTGTGCTGCTCACCAAAGGACCAGTCCCCTTCTGCTCTGCCTGCCCCTCTCTTCCTGCCCTGTTACACCGTGTGCGTCTGCTGTTGCTCCCGTTCCTTCCTGCAGCAACAGATGGACTGGCCCATCCCTTCCTGCCATGTTATAAGTGCATCTGCTTGTGCCTCCTTCTGGCAGGATGAGCTCCGTCCTGTTCCCATGGATGGGCACGTTTGACGCCACGCAGCTGCCGCAGTGAGTGGGCAGCTGCCGAGTGAGCAGGGGGCGTGAGAAGGGTGGGGTGGGGTGGGCTGAGGGCAGGATGGGGAGGCAGGTTTTTTGCTTTGTAAAGCGGGGCGGCGGCAGTGTGTGGCACGGCAGGGTGAGCCTGTGACCCACTGACACCCGTCCGCCAGACTGTGCTGGGCACACGCCTGCTTGATGTCAGCTTCGATCGTCGCGCCCCTCCTACTCTCCCAGCCCTCCTTGAGCGCGTGCCGTCGCCACCGCCTGACCCTTCACTCCCCCCATCCTTTCCCCCCAACCTCCGCTGCAGGTATGAGGAGATCAGCGCCGCGCTGCGCCTGGCGGGCGACATGGCCCGCCTGTACGGCCAGCGCATCACCTTCCACCCCAGCCACTTTATCAAGCTGGGAACTCCCGATGAGGAGCTGGCGGGCAAGTCGATTCGGGAGCTGGAGGTGCACTCGCAGGTGAGGCCTTAGGCTGTGTCTGCCTTAATCATGGACTCAAAGTTATGGAATGAAGTTGTGGATTCATTGGTATTTCATTTTTTTTTACAAAATTTTGTGAATACATTGCTGTCACAGGCCAGACTGCAGTGTACTCACAGGTGGGGGCAGGGGGGATGAGGCATGAGCCAGGGTGCACTGTGTGCCTTTTGTGCATCGAACGCTGCCTTCCTGCTTTTGCACGCGCGGCCGCCTGCGCCTGCACGGCTTGTTGGACGCTTAAGCCCCTGATGGCCATACCTATGGCGCAAGGCCCTGCCCCCTTGCCTGTCTCTGAACTGTACCACTTCCGCCCTTTGCGGTAGCCGTTGGCCACACGCATGCTTACCCTCCACCGACCCTGCCCCTCACCAGCCGCCCTTGTTCACACAGTCTAGTCTAGTCCAGCCTAATCTGCACAGCTCTACGCAAGCACTCTTTGTTGAGAGGGGCCAATCCCAGCTACATATGGATTGACACGGTGACCCCTGCTCACCTGCTCACCTGCTCACCTGCCCCCCCACCGCCGCCACCCCAGGTGATGGATGTGATGGGCTTTGAGCCCTCACCCTTCAACAAGGTACGATGTGCATCCTGCCAGCCTGCTCGCCCGCCTCAGCGTGCGCCGGGGAGGGGGAAGCGTGCCCAGCGTGGGTGGGACAGTGCAGCGGGCGTGGCGCAGGCAAGCAGCTGCCGTGCGTCCGTGAGCCGGAGGGCTTGGAGGCGCAGCATTCTGGAAGGCGCACCTCCAGGCTCCTCAGCTTCCCTCGAAGGCTGCTTGCCTTTCCTCGACACGTGTACTTTACTCCTGCCCTCCCCCTGTGCCCGTGCCCCTTCTCTTATTGCAGATCAACATTCACGTGGGCGGGTGAGCAGGCCAGCCCGGAGAGCATTGTGTGCAGGCGGGGGAGCATTGGGTGCAGGCGGGCACAGCAGGAGGGGCTGGAGGAAAGCAGCAGGCACCATGCTGCTGTCTCCTCCTCCCGTCTCTCCCACACCTTGTGTCCGCTCCACTCCCACCTGTGCCCTGCTGCGCCTCTGCCACCCTGGGCAGTGCTGAGAACGGGATGCACCCGGTCCCACCCCCTCCCCGTCCCATCCCCATGTCCCCCTCCCTGGCTCCCTTTGTCTCTCTTCTCTCCTGCACCCCTTGTGCTGCGCCTCTCTGCCACTCTGGGCAGCGCAGAGGACAGGATGCACCTGCTTCCCCCCCCTCTTACTATCCCTCTCTCACCCCCGCTTCTGCTCTGACCCTGTGCAGCGTGTATGCCACCCTGGTGTTGCGCAGCCTGCCAAGTGTTGATGCACGCCCACAGCTTTCACGCCATGCCTGCTGTGCAACTTGCTTGCCCGCTTCTGTTGCTTGCTTCTGCCCAGCTCCCGGCGGCAACTTTTGCAACTCCCTGTTTCCACACCCCTATTGGCTCACTCCCTCCGTCCCAGCGAGTTGTGGACCCACTGCTGTGCCACCTCGCCCCAGAGTGCACTCCCCCATGTGTGTTGTGCTCCCTCGTGACATGCCTGCTGTGCCACCTCGCCCCAGTGCAGCGTGTACGCCACCCTAGGAAGCAAGGAGGACACGATGCGGCGGTGGGCCCTGAACTACCAAAAGCTCAGCCCCGCCTGCCGGGCGCGCATGACGGGTGAGTGGGTGGGGGCGCGGGAGGGCGGGAGGGCGTCTGGGCGGGGTTGAGCTGCCGTGGCGGGCAGGTTGCATGGACTCGGGGCGGGGCGGCAACGGCGGCTAAGCGGCGCTCGGACTACGCTGCCCACCCTGTCCTGTCCCCCTGCTGCCGCACTTCGAACCGACGTTTACCGTCACCCCTTTCCCACGCATGAATCCCTCCAGCCCCTTCCCCTCCCCCACACTGTTCTGTCCCTTCTCTCATGGCCCCCTCCAACCCTGGAGCACGATGCTGTGGCGTGCTGTGGCCTCAACCTTTAGCCCCCCGGGGACTCATGCTGCAGCGGGCCGCCCTTCCCCCTTTTACATCTGAATCCGTTGCTGCATCCGCCCACCCACCCTCGTGTGCCCCCGCAGTTGAGAACGACGACATCGCCTCCGCCTTCAGCACCCGCGACCTCCTCTTCCTCAACTCCCTGTGCGGGGTGCCCATCGTGTTTGACTTCCACCACCACAAGGTGAGGCAAGGGGCCGTTTGGGGTTATGAGGCAGTATACAAAATATCTGATTTGTGTAAGGAAGGGAGGCCAATGTGGTCCACAAGGTGAGGCCAGGGGTGCAGCATGCTCTTCGGCAAGGTCAGTGCATGCTTAGCAGCGCATGTTAACCAGTGTTATCACAGGCGCCTTAATGTAGACTACCACGAAGTGTGGGGTGCCCTGCCCGGCTCCCCATGCCCCCATGCCACCCTGCCTGCTTTTGCTTTTGGGGAGCTACAGTCTGATTTCCGCAAACGAAATGCGACACAGACCCCTGGGCTAGTGGGGAACCGCCAGGATTGCAAGCATGGCGTCGCTACCACTGCCACTGCCACACGCCTGCCTCCCTCTGGATGCGCTCTACCACGCTCCACCTGCTGCTGCACCCCCGCTCTCGCCCCTCGCCCCGCAGCTCTGCCCGGGGCATATGACAGTGCCTGAGCCTGGCTCCAGTCTGCTCACCTCACTGCCCTGCCTGCACCCGCTGTTCCCCCCGGCACGCTCTCCCTTACCCTCATCCCTCACTCCCGCCTCTCGGCCCGCAGTTCTGCCCAGGCGACATGACAGAGCGTGAGGCGCTGCTGGCGGCGGTGGCCACCTGGCCGCCGGGGGTGCGCCCGCTGGTGCACTGGAGCGAGAGCCAGGTGGGCCTCCCTGCTGCACTTTTTCACTTGTGGAGGGCACGCTGGGCCATGGAAAGTTGACATATGTCTGGGCTAGGCCAACGCCTGTGCAGCCGCAAACCAGCGCCCGCTGGTTCATTGAAGGGAGGGCCAGGCGGGACGACACGTGGGCAGGGATGGCGAGACAGGTGGGAGCAGGATTGTGACACCTCAACGCAGGGCAGGGCAGAGCAGGGCAGTGGCAACCTAGGGGACGAGTGAGCACTGCACTGCGCCTCCTTGCTGCATGGAGGGCATGCTTCATAGAGGCTAAAGTTTTCTCTCTCCCTGCTCCCACTCGTTTCATGTGCCAGCATCACCCCACGTGTGCCAGCACCAGCCAGCCTTCCCGCTGTGCCCTCCCCGCAGCCCTCCCCGCAGCCCTCCCGCTGTGCCCTTCCCGCTGTGCCCACCCCCTGCCTCCTCCCACTCCTCCCTCCCCTGCTTGTGCCAGGCTGGGCGCAAGCCGCACGCCCACTCCGACTATGTGCGTGGTCCCATCTTCCTGCACGGGCTGGAGGGGCAGGTTGATGTGATGATCGAGGCCAAGTGCAAGGTGGGTGCAGAGACATAAAGCACTCTGCCCTTACGGTGTCTGTGCCTGTGTTGCTGGGAGGATGTGACGATCGAGGCCAAGTGCAAGGGGGGTGAAGGCGAGTAGCGCTCATGTCTGACAAGGATCGTACGTTTTTTATTGTGTGAAGTGAAGGCGCAGTTCAAGGTGCAAGTGCAGGTGCAAAGTGCAAGGATTGCAAACTGTGCGCTGGTACCTGCTTCCTCGCCTTGAGCCACTGCTTCATGCCCTCCCGTCTGCAGGAGCGTGCGCTGCTGGCGTACCGCGGGGACATCCCCATGCCAGAGACCCCGGCAGAAGCGGGGGAGGAGGCAGGGGGAGAGGAGGAGGCACAGGAGGCAGCGGTGGCCGCCGACTGCTGCAACTGAGCTTGTCAAACAACCAGCCAGTTGCCTGTGCGGGAGGTGTCGTATTGCCATTCCCAGGGACGCCAGGTGTGCTGCCAGGTTTTCTGCCCCCTGCCTCGCATGAGCCAGTGCTATCACCAGTGATGTGGCGGGAGCTACCCTACACCTGGCGGTACCACTTTGAAGCACAACAGCCCGTCCTCTGATGTGTGTGCATGCCGTGAGGATGCCCATGCGTCCCCACTCAATTCTTTTCACGACCCAGCTTGCCGGCTTTTGTGTCTCATATGAAGTTCTTTGTACAGCCTGTGTGTGTGATGTGTGTGTTGCCCTGCCAGCGCGGGAGCGCTGGCCTTAATTTGTGATCCAATCGCTCGGCCCAATGAGCCAGCCAGCCAGCCAGCCAGCCAGCCAGCCAGCCAACCCAATGCAACATCAACCTGTTGCATTCCTTTCTGCATCCACTCCTCAATGGCGCACCTCCAAGCGTGCACCCCCCATCGCGCACCCTTGTCCGTTTCCGTTCCTCATAAACAAACAATGCAAGACTTCTCCCCCCACTTCTTCCCCCCTGCCCTCATCCGTGCATCCGCAATTCCATGTGACAGCTCAGCCAGCTGCCACCCGAATCCAGAGGCGCCATGCGTGTGAGCGGCAGCAGGGCTGCGTCACACCG
Organism: Chlorella sp. ArM0029B; assembly: GCA_002896455.3. Lineage (NCBI taxonomy): Eukaryota > Viridiplantae > Chlorophyta > Trebouxiophyceae > Chlorellales > Chlorellaceae > Chlorella > Chlorella sp. ArM0029B. Next base: position 1,166,615 of record JTEE01000115.1, on the reverse strand, counting down.
GGGCACAGGCAGGATGCCGACGGCAAAGTCGGGACGCGGGCTGTCAGAACCTGATGTGAACAGAAAGAGCGGGGTCTGCTGGCGGCATGGGCCTTCAATGCAAGTGCTGCAAGTACGTTTACAGTGCAGATGACAGTTGGGTCGCTCGAAAGAGGACAGGTAGCCCAGGACACCAGAGCGGGGGGACACAACATGCACGAGACTGTCCACCTGCTGCGGGGCTAGCCACGCGGTGCAGACTGCTCCACTCACTGCTGCTTCAGCCTGCTGTCCCGGCCATGTAACTACAGCTGCGCATGCTTTTCGTCGTTGCCCACCCCTGCTGCCGCCGCGGCTTCCGCACGCATGCGCTTGCACTCGGCGCGGTGCGCGCACCAGTGCGCTGTCTGGCATGCCCGGCAGCAGTACCAAGCGAAGCCGCAGCCGCTGCAGCGCCGCAGGCCGTCGCTGTTGGTGCAGCCAGGGGTGGAGCAGACAGTGAGGGTTGGGGCCGAGCCGGGGGCGGGGGAGGCTGCTGATGTGGCACCAGGCTGCGCCAGCCCCGTTGCCGCTGACGAGCCCCTGCAGCCACAAAAATGGCATTCGATTCAAAACCAATATGTTGCAGAGTAAGATTGCTCCCACAGAGTGAGTGTCCCCAGCCTAGCCAGCGCGTGGCGAGCAACTGTGGGCGCAGGAAAGCATACCTGGCGTTGCGTGTGTGCAGTAGGAAGTGCAGCGCGGCAGCCGCTGCCTGTTGCACGCTCTGGTTGCTGCTGGTGCTCAGGCGCGTCAGCTGCTCCCTGCCGCCAGCTGCATTGATTGCTGCGCAGGCGTCGGGGCAGTGCCGTGCTAGGTTGGCAAAAGTCGTGGCTGTCTCATGTTGCACCTTCTCGCTGTCGCTGCCCAGCAGCTGCACCAGCGCCGGAATGGCGCCAGCTGCAGCAATCTCTGCGCAGCGGTCAGGGCTGCCGGCTGACAGGCAGGCCAGTGGAAAAACAGCTTGCTGCTGCACAGTTCTCCCCTGGGCGGGAAGCATCGTGGTGCTGGAGAACAATGGAACCAGGGCTGCTATGCCGCTAGCTGCAGCGATGGCTGCCGCGGCGTCCTGGCTGTCAAAAGCCAGGTTGCCCAGCACCACTGCTGCCGCCCCTTGCGCCTCCTCGTTGCCACTGCCCAGCAGCTGCACCAGCGGTGGGATGGCGCCGGCCTCCTCAATGGCTGCGGTATTGCTGGGGCTGTCGTTCGACAAATTTTGCAGGGTGCCCGCAGCGTTGCGCTGGGCAATCACGTCGCGGCTGTACAGCAGATGGACCATGGCTGCAATGCCGCCCGCCGCTACCATGGCAGCCTTGTTCTCCGGGATTTCGCCTACTACGTTTTGAAGCGCATGGCTTGCCCCTTGTTGCACGCTGCTGTTGCTGCTGAACAGCAGCTGGACCATTGACGTGATGGCGCCAGCTGCTGCCAGGGCTGCTCGGCTCTCACGGCTGTCGATGGCGAGGTTGCTGACTAGCACACATGCCTCACATTGCACGCCTTCGTTGGTGGTTCTGCTCAGCAGCGCCATCACGGAAGGAAAGATGCCTGGAGCTGCTGCCTCGGCCGCGCGCCTGCGTGAGCAGCCTACAGACAGCCTGACCAGCGTCGCCACTGCCAGGTGCTGCAGAGCTGTGCTGCTGCTGCTCAAGCAGCGCACCAATGGAGGGATGCCCCCAGCCGCTGCAATGCCGTCTCGTTGTGCAGCGTCAACCGACAAGGTGAGCAGCACCTTTGCCGCCTGCAGCTGTGCTGCCCGGCTCCTGCCGCGCAGGCTCCGCACCAGGGCGGGGACGTCGGCGACGGCCGGAAGCATGGCTTCAGCTGTTGGACGGCTGAAAGAGTCGCCCTGCAAGAGACACGGCAACACGCAACCGGTGGGTTGTTCAGGCACCATGTTCTCATGCCGGACGGCTAGAGGATAGGGGAATGGGGAGCCGTGGCGGTGGGGCCGCTGGTGAACCGGCCCTGTCACCAGCACCTCGTTTGATCGCACAGCCCTCATCGCCCCACCCCGCCCTCATCGCCCCACCCCGCCCTCATCGCCCCACCTCGGACATCGAACGACGAAGCGTCCACGGCCGAATCTGCTGCTTCGGCTTTTCGCCTGCGCTCTCGCCGCCCGTGTCAAGTGTCTCTCACAGACTCTCTGGCCGGCGGGTCACTCAGCGGCTACAGACAGGATGCCGAGGCGGTGAGGTAAGGGAGCGCGGGCTGGCTGAGTCCAGAATGAACAGAAACAGCGGGGGCCAGCTGGCGGCAGCGCAACGTGCCGGCACGTGGCGCTGCCGCCGGCAGGGTGCCACCTCACCTGCTGGGCATTTGGATGCACCTTTAGTCGTATTACATGCATGTCTGCGTACTTCTTGGCTGCTCACTCTGAGTGTTCCACCCACGAGTGTTTTGTTATTGCCGCGAATGACGGCTGACCAGCAACAAAGAGCCCACAGGGGTAGCGCCGCTCGCAAGTGCATGGTGCCAGAGGACGTGCATTGTCGACAATGCACCAACAGGCAAGGCAAGATGAGGTCATGCCGTTAATGATGCACACAGAAAAAAGAAGAAAAAGGAAGTGCGCAGTTAGACCAGCCCGCCGTTTGCTGGCATCCTGAGCGCACAACGGTTGGGGCCCCTTTGTCAGCGCTGCGTGGCGGTGGCGATCTGCCAGCAGTTGGGACCCATGCAGAGCTAAGTGCACGCTTCGGATGCTGGAGCGCAGCACTGCCCCACCAGTTGTAATCAAGTAGGCCGTACGAGGTCTCCCCTATGAGGTCTCCCCTACCCGCTCCTACCCAGTCCTTCTCACTTGCACACTGTGGCACCCTCCCGACGTGTCTGATATGTAGCCGGCACGTGGCAAGCTTCACTCTTTCGAGTCACATACCCAGCAGTTGCCGAAGCGACGGCAGCCAAGGACATTGGGCAGCCAGGCATGCGGCCAGGAGGAAAGCGGTGGCGGCGGTGCAGGCGGGGCAGGGCATCTCCTGCGGGCGCCAGCTGGCCATATGTGTGTTGTGCCGCTCATTGGCCCCCGCTCTGCACACTCCTGCCAGCGCCAGTGCCAGCCGAGCTCACCTTGGGGCCAGCCGAGCTCACCTTGGCCCCAAGCAGGCGCCTGCCCTCGCAGTCTTGCGGGCGAGCAGCCCCGCCGACCTTGAAAGAGCCGTCCTGCCAGCTTTGGACCAGCACCCGAGCCAGCCATGCCGCTTCAGAGGCGCGCCGAGGCGGCAGGCCGAGAGCTGCGGGCGGCCGCCGAGGCGATGGAGGGCGTGCGTCAGCTCGTGTCGGACCTGTGCCAGCAGCAGCAGCAGCAGCCGCAGGGCGGGCAGGCTGAGGGCCCAGACGAGGGGGAGGGCGGAGACCCTCGCCTGGGCCGCCTGCTGACCTGCCTGGAGATGTGTGGAGGAGCCAACGCGGCCTTGGCCAAGGTTGTCAAGGGAGAGGAGCAGGGGCGCTGTGTGTGGGGTGGGCGGAGCAGAGGGGGCCTGGGCAGGCGGAGGGGCGGGTAGTGGGCAGGGGTTTCCTAATGCGTGGGTGCCCGCCGCGTCGGCAGCGCAGTCGGCCAGCACCTGCTCTCACAACTTTTCGTTTCTTCACCACAAACTCGGTATGACTCTCTTTCCGCCCACCCTGTCCCTGAGACTGTTGCTGGCTCCCCTTAGAGTTGAATGTAAACATTGATTGATTACCCTGCCTTGCCACCAACACATGTGATTACCACACTTCCCCTCCATCCTCCGCTCCGTCGCACCGTGCCCGCCCAACTTCCTGCCTGAACCCCTCAATAAGGGAGACGTCTCACTCCTCCTCAGGCACCCGATCTCTCCCCTCACCTCCCCCTCACCTCTCACTCCACCAAGAACAGCTCATCCTGCACAGTGTGTGGCACCTGCCGCCGCTGCAGAGCTTCCTGCCGGAGGGCGCCTCGGATGAGCACCGCTTCCTGTCGGTCTTCATGGCGGCTGCAGTGGCCGGCAGGGTGCAGGGCGAGGTGGGCAGGGTGCAGGGTTTGGGGGTGAGGTGGGTTGCGGGATGCGGGGGTGAGGTGGGGCGGGTCGCAGGGTGCGAGGTGCAGTGCAGGGCGCAGGGTGCGGGGCAGAGGCGGGCAGGGTGCGGGGCAGGGTGAAGCAGGGCAAGGTGGGCGGGGGAGGGGCGAGGTGGGGCGGGGGAGAAGACTGGTGGGTGGATGGGCATGGGATGGTGACTACACATGTTGTGTCAACTCTTGCAGCAGGCTGTTCCTGGGATCCAGTCTTAGCCATGACTGGACGTGATGCCGGGGAGGTGTGGGATTGAGCAACCCCTGCTGGCTTCAACAACAAACTTTTCAAGATGCAAAACAACACAACGAATCTTGAAAGCATTTAACGGGTCCCCAGGGCATTTACCGCCCTCGTCCGGCCGTGCTCCTGCCCCCCCCTCCCTGACAAGCCGCCTCCCCACACCCACATGCGCTCGCTCACCCCCGAGGTGCCTGCACTACAGCTGGCCAGCCTGCGGCGCTGCCTGGAGCAGAGCCCACCCGACCTGGCAGGGGCGGAGGCGCAGGCCGACTCCACGCTGCAGCGCCTGCTCATGGCCGCCGTCAGCCTGGCAGTGGACGTCCCCGTCTATGTGAGTGCAGGTCAGCTATTTTGTGTGCAACTTAGGCCAACGGAGACGTGCACGGTGTACCAAAAAGGAAGGAAGCTAGGCGAAAAGGCCCCACACTGCAGCGCCTGCTGTGGCGGCCGCCAGCCTGGCAGTGGTCATGATTTTCGGAATTCCTGAAAAGCACTGCAGAAGTCAGCAGCACATCCACTGCTGTTGGGAGGTCAGCAGCCACCCCTGTTGCTGCCACCAGGCACCAATGCAGCTCCATCATTGCGCCTGCGGGTTGGGATAGATGGGCGTCACTGCTGGACCTTGGTCGCTGCACGCTTCAAGCTGCTCCATGGTGCCACCTCACGCCGGTGCCAAACCTGGCTCCCGCCCTACAAGCTTGCTTTGGTGCAGGCTTGTGAGGCAAGCCCTCAATCCGTGCTGTCCGCACCTCAACACCTTGCCGGCCACCAGCCACCCACCGTGCCCAGCCGCAACTGCCGTCTGCCCACTTTGTTGAACAACAACTGCAGGCCCGGGAGGTGGGCGCCCGAGTGGCGCTGCTGGACCTCGACCGACGCGTGCTGGCCCGCCTGGCCGCCGCCAGCGCCGGCCTGCTAGAGAGAGTGGCCCA
>JTEE01000115.1:1132629-1155117 GCA_002896455.3 Chlorella sp. ArM0029B | reverse complement strand
GCAGGGTGTGAGCGGGGACCGCAGCCAATTGAGCGGGCATCCTGCACGCCCGCTCGTCTCCCTCGTTCTCACCCACCAGCCCTCTTACCCCCTGGCCCCACTCCTCTCATGCCCCCTCATCTCCTGGCAGTTTCATCACTCCTCCCATCTCCCTCCATCTCGCTACCCACACACTCAACCAAGCCCCCGTCTCCTGCAATCCATTACTCCTCTCCTCTATACTTCCTGCTACACACCCTCTCTCCCAAACCCCTCCCCCTCATCCCTACTGCTTCAACGCCCCTGCACGCTGTGTGCTGGCGCGCTCACCAGTGGCAGCAAGCAGGCCGGTGCCAGCACTGGCAAGGGCGGAGCTCCCGCCCGGTGCAACCAGGCTCAGGACATGTGCCCAGTCGGCCGCCAGGCAGAGCAGAGACGTGGCAGAGGTGGCGGGACTGGCTTGCAAGGTGCTGGTCACGTCAGCGGCAGCCAGATCAAAGGCGCCAAAGTACTCTTGCACCACCTGCTGCACCTCCTGCGGCCTCAGGCCCGCCATGCACGAGTGGACGTCAGCATTCAAGTTACAAGAGTCCTTGTCTGCCAGCCAGGCTGTGGAGGAACCAGCATGGTAGGTAAGGCGGTCGCGGGCCACCCAGCACTCGGGCTGAGCAAGGCCGGTGGCTGGCGGCAGCGCTGGGCGGCTGAGCCGTGACAGATYGACTGCTGACCGCAGGTCTGAGGGTGCCGGCTTGGATGAGGGGTCCCAGAAGGGCACCTGCAGGCAGCAGGGTAAGGAAATGGGCAGGCAAAGTGAGTGGCTGCAATGCTGGCAGCGCAGGGCGGCGGCGGCGGCGGCGGGGGCCCCAACAGCAATGCGACCTCCAGAGGCCATTCCAACCCCACACCCCGCCAGCATTGCGCCTCACCACTGAGTTGCGATCCACAGAGGCTCGCTGGGCAGGCCGGGAGGCCTTGAGAGCGGGGGCGGCAGTGGAGGAGGCGACAACGGGGCGGGCACCGCGGGGAATCCGCGACCAAGAGTTCACCAAGACTGCAGCAGTGGGGCKAAAGGCAGCGGGGGTTGTGAGGAGGCGGCAGCAACTTTCGGAAGACTGCCTCCCGCGCCCAGGCCCCGCCCGCGCCTGCCGACCGGGGCAAATTGCTTTGCCGATGTTGCTGAAAGCCTCACCAGCGTTGTGAGACGAGGCGCAGCACATGGTGGCCAACATGGTGTCAGAATGCTGCAGAACCGCTAATATGGGCAGTGGGGATTTGGTTGCAGGGCGTGACGCAGGTTCGAGGAGACGGAGGGTAAAAGAATGAATGTCAGCCGGCGGAGGCGCCGCTGTAACTCCTGGATGCGCCGCCCTTTCCACTGCCACGCTTTGCCCGCCCCAGCACATGTGGCGGCCAACAAGGCCTCTCACACCCCGGCCTGAGGTTCCACTTCTCGCTCTGCAGCATCACAACAGTAGCCCAAGTGTTGTATGGCTAGCCCAAGGAGAGCARACCAGCACATGCCCCCGCCCCGCCCCTGCAAGCTGCCGTCACCTGCTGCCGTCCAGCCAGGAACAGGGGCCCACCACGGCCCGCAGAGGCGGCAGTACATCCGTCCTCTTCTGGGAYATAGGATCACCACCCCGCAAAGTTACCAGTGTACCATAGTAGGAGTGGAGGAGCTGCTGCATATGCCTGCATGTGCCCCACCCTTCTCTGTGTGTGGCTTGCCCCTTTGCACCCCAGCAAACGCTTGTTGACATCAAGTGTGTTGTTGATTACAACAGGGCACCCAGTGGTGCAAGNGCTGCGCTGCGCTGTGCTGCGCTGCGCTGCGCTGCGCTGCGCTGCGCTGCGCTGCGCTGCGCTGCGCTGCGCTGCGCTGTGATGTGCTGTGCTGCGGTAGCCCTTGTTGTTGCGCACACGGGGCAGACGTCAAGGTGGGGGGTGGGCAAGGCAGGGGGAGGGAGGGCTCGTGGGTGCAATGGAGGGAACCCCAACAACTGGCACCCCTGCTGCTCTGTCCTTGCTGCTGCGGTACATAATCTTTCACCTGCCTCCACCTGCCTGCACCCACATTTGCTTGCCCCTCCCCCTGCCCCTGCCCCTCCCACCCCATCCCATCCCCTCCCCTCCTGCAGCGGGCATGGATGTGTCTGCTTCCCTCTTCCGCCGCCTTGCTTGCCAAATAGACCCGGCCTCATTTGCCTCGGACCTGCAGCAGCAGCAGCTGCTGCTGCTGGAGAAGCTGCAGCCAGGGCGGCAGCCGGGGGCGCCTGGGGAGGGGCTGGGGCTGGGCTCTGGGGCACAGGCGAGGAGCAGCAAAGAGCCAGCTGGCAGCGAGGAGTACGCTGCGGCGCTGGTCCGCCTGCTGCAGGAGGCCGAGGAGCGCCTGAGGGTGAGTGCACTCACTCGTTCACTCGTTGAAGGTATTCAATGCTGCAACACACTCTGCTGCTGAGAGACGCCGCTCCTGCAGCTTCAGCACTGCTGTCGCGGCTCCTGCTGCTGCCTGGCAGCTGCTGCTCAGCAGGCGCCCTCGCCCCGCGCCTCTCCTTCGCCTCACCCTCTCAAGCACTGGGGCATTGGCTAAGCACGGCAGCACCTGCCTGGCGTGGCATGATGCAACCCAGCAAGCATGCGTCCACCGCACCCCCTCGCCCCATTGCCCATACACACGCCACGCCGCCCACCGGACCCCGTTTGCCCTGCCCCCCTCCCCGCTGAGCAGAGGGAGGAGGATTCTGCAATAGACACGGCCGCTGCGCCCCTGCTGGGCCGCCTGCTGGCTGGGCCGGAGGGCACCACGGCTGCGGCGCCAGCAGAGAGTGTGTTGGACAGGCTGCTTGCAGGTGGGCTAGGACGGGGGCTAGGGTTTATGGTGTAGGGGATGGGACGCAGGGCTGGCTGGGTGCAGTAGCAGGGCACTGTTCCTGAGCACCTTGTTGCCCTTTCTCCATGAACGGCACAGGGAAGACACTTGCTGTGCCCCGGGCAGATGCCTACATTGAAAAAGCACGTCTTTATATTTTCTGATGAATAGCAATGCCCTACAATGCTCCTGCCGCACGCTCCCCACCCCGGCCCCCCAGCCTCGCCCCTTCCTGCTGCCCTGACCCGCACCCCTTTAACTCCGTGCCGCCGCCGTGCTTGCAGCCTCGCCCGCACAGCGGGGCGTGCTGACCAGGGCGGCGCTGAGCCGACGCTTTGAGGTGGCTTCCGAGCGCCTGCAGGCTGCCGGCTTCCAGCTAGGCACACGCCAGCCTGGCAGCCTGCCCCCGGTAAGGCTGTTCTGTCGGTAGTCACACCCTTTTACATCCCCCGCGCCCTGGCAAGCGTAGCACAGTTTTATTAAACAGCTTTTCAATCCGCTGAATCCGCTGAGCCCCCGGCAATTGCTCGATTGGCCTTCCAAGCCCGTACCCGATGCGGGCAGCAGGTCCCTCTGCTGGTGGCAGCACACACAGCGTGTGCGCAGCGTCCACTGCCCGTCACGGGCCTGGAAAAAACAACAGTTGCCTCTACACTTGTGTCTTCAACTTCGATGTGTGTCCTCTATGCATCGTGTTTTCGCTCCTTGCAGGGCGCTGGTTCCGTGTGCCTCAAGCGGAAAGCTGCCCCCCTTTCCGCGTGTGCCTCCCATTTCCGTGTGCCTCCCTCGTCCTGCCACTCCCCCTCCCTCCCTCCCTCCCCTCCCCTGTCGGAGCTGCTGACCGAGGCGGCCACCATTGCCGCCGCCACGCCGCCAGACGACCCAGACTGGGGGGCGCTGGCATCCCTGTTTGCGGGTGAGCTTTCTGGCGGGCTGCTGCTACTCGCCCGGGGAGTCGACCTCTGGCTACTGGTTGGCAATCGTCTGAAAAATGGGGCTGCCGGCCTCCCTGTGTGCGGGTGAGGGCGTCCAGGGTGGGCTGGGGTGGGCCTCGTGAGTGTTGCATTGGAATGGTGGGCCCTCTCTGCCTGCCTGCCTGGACCTTTCTGTTTGCGGGTGAGCCTTGGCGGGCTGCTGCTACGTGCCCTGGGGGGTAGTGGTGAATTCATCTGAAGCATGCGGCTGTCGGCCTCCCTGGTTGCGGGTGAGGAATGGGCTGGTCCCGTAGTGAGAGGCCGTTGGGTGGCAGTGGCCGACCCTCTCTGCCTGCCTGCCTGCCTGCCTGCCTGCCTGCCTGCCTGCCTGCCCGATCCCATGCCCCATGCATTCCTTCTCCGCACCTTCCCCACCGCCCCGCCCACAGGCCAGCTGCTTTTTGCCCGCAACCAGTACCTGCAGCGCGCCTTAGGCGGCCGCCTGCTCCTTCAGACTTCTTTCTCCTCCTTCACCCTCCCTCCTTCTCTGCGCCCTTTCTCTCTCGTCCACAGGCCAGCTGCTGCCCGCCCGCAACCAGTACCTGCAGACCCCCCTGGGCGGCCGCCTGCTCCTTCAGACGTCTTTCTCCTCCTTCACCCTCCCTCCCTCTCTCCCCCACCCCTCGTCCCCAGGCCAGCTGCTGCCCGCCCGCAACCAGTACCTGCAGCACGCCCTGGGGGGCCGCCTGCTCCCGGACGGCACCGCCGCCGCCCTGCGCCTCTGCGGTTCCGCCGTGGCAGCCGCCTTCTCCAACCGCACCCCCTGGGCGCAGCTGCGGGCGGGCCTGGGGCGGGATGCTGCCGAGGAGGCAGAGCTGCTGGGCACGCTGCACGTGGACCCAGCTGATGTGAGGCACATGCCTGGCGGGCAGGCGCCGCCGCCGGTGCAGGTGTGTGTGCTGGGTTGGGTCGGTGGGGCTCGTGTGGGGCCCTGCCAGCGTGTATTGCAAGTCTTAGAGAGTGCCTTGCCTGCTGGCAGCGCGGGAGAAAGGCATCGCAATTCTGCTCTGCAAGTGCTGCCTGCCGCGCAACCCCCACTCCCAAGTTCCCACCGATCTTCCCCACATGCTCCTCCGTCACATTGCCCATCCCATACTTCGGCCCCCTCAAACCCAACACTGCCTGCACACTTTTGCTCTCACATGGAGCTCCCACTGCCCGCCCTTCTTCTGCAGACGCACGATGTTGTGTAATTCAAGCCCCTCAATCGCCGGGAGGCCCCTTTACTATTCACACATTCACAAGCCCGACCTCTGTTTCCCACTCTTTCCCCGCCCAGCAGATGCACGAGCTTCTGGAGGATGTGGAGGCTGACCTGTCGCGCCTGCTGGTAGGGTGCCCCCTGGCCTCCCTGGCCCTGACTTGTGTTGGATCAGCGTTGGGTTGCATATGGCTAAGATGACTGGGCGGTGTAGCACAACTGCGCTCCAAGCTGTGCAGTTTGGATGTGTTTGGTTGGTGCGGCCCCCAGGACCGGTTTCCGAGGCTCTGGGAGTTTGGCAGCTGCTGGGAGGCCTGCAAAGGCAGTTGGCAGGCTGTGCTGGGGGGCTGGATGGCACGTTCCTGCCACGGAAACATGTTGCGCCAGCCCTGACTGCTGCTGCGACGGCGGCTGCTGCTGCGGCAGCATCTGTTGCATCCCTGTTTTAAAGTACTGCGCTGCCGTCCCGCACCCCTCCCACTTCTCTCCGCCAGGCGCACAGCCCCACCGGCGATGGCGGCGGCCCGGGTGCCACCCTAGACCTGTGCCATCTGAGGGCCAGCGGCGACCACCAGGCGGCAGCCCTGGTGGTGCAGACCGTGTGCGAGCGTGCGCTGCTGAGGGGGGATGCAGCGGCGGCAGATGAGTTGGTGGCAGCAAGCCGCACGCTTCGCGAAGCGGGCCCGCCGTGAAGGTGTGGCTGGCACATAGCAGGCCTGTTTGGATGCCTGCAGGGGGGACGGCTCAGCGCTAGCTTCAAGCGGCCATCCCTGCGGTACAGTTCCGAAGCACCCCATCATTTTCGGGCTGCTGGTGCCAGTGCAAGTTGTTTGGGTGCAGCCAAAAGGGGGTGCCTGCTTGTGAAGAAGAGGGCCGCTGCTGCAACTGATGTAATCACCTCAAGAATTGCACAGAGAGAATCCAGGGGGGCAGAGGGGCGCACAGCCAGATGCTGCCAGAGCATTTTCGGTGCAGCTGGCAACAGGGGCCCACCACGGCCCGCAGAGGCGGCAGTACATCCGTCCTGTTCTGAGATGCAGGACCACCACCCCGAAAAGTCACCAGTGTACCAAAGTTTGAGCGCAGGAGCTGCTGCCTATGCCTGCATGTGCCCCACCCTTCTCTGTGTGTGGCYTGCCCCTTTGCACCCCAGCAAACGCTTGTTGACATCAAGTGTGTTGTTGATTACAACAGGGCACCCAGTGGTGCAAGCAAGGTCTCTCAAGCAATGGAGAGGCCATGGCAGCAGCGGGGTGCCGGGTAGTAGGCAGAGGCTGTGGGCACAGTCGCCGCAGGGCAAGGGGGCGCAGTCGGCAAGAGGGGCGGCACGCGGGCAGGAGGTGTTGCGACCCGGTTGGGGGGCAGGCCAGATGTGGGTGGGCACAAACGTAGATCAGGAGGGAAGCAACACAATKGGACGGCAAACAGGAAGTTGTGGTTGCGCTGCAAGCACTGGTAACAAGGCGGCAAGCCAACCAATTGGAGTGAGGCTATCATACAGACAGGTGAGGGTTTGGGGTTGATCAGTTATTGAAGGTTAAGGTTTGGTCTGTTTTGGCTGCGGGGCCGAGAAGAGCCGACTGAGTTTGGATGAGCATTTAGTCAAGTCATTTCATGGCATGTAGTTCAGGTCACGGAGGCGTTGCTTGCAGGATCTGACAATCAKTGAAKGGGGCGGGARGTGGTTGGYGCAGCGGCAAGTAMGTTGTTCAGGTGGCAGGCYGGGGGAGCATGCTCAGCATGACAGCTGCTGCAGGGTGGCCGAGCGGGGGAGGGCGCCGCTGCCTGCGTGCGCCAGGGCAGCGTGTGCCAGGCGCTCACGGCGGCCCAGCACCTGCTGCTCCCAGGCAGCAAGCCACCTTTGCTGTTTGCCCCGCACCTCCCACACTTCCCCTCTCTCCCCGGCACATATGTGCAGTGCTCCTGTGCCCGTGCCAGTGTGCTTGTGCCCATTTCTGCTCACGTGCAGCACTTTCAACGTGCTGCCTGCCTGTGCAGCTGAGGAAGAATCGTATTTAGGACATACAGTCTTAGAAAATGTTCGATATCAGGGAACACACAGGTCAGGCCATGGCTATGATGAGCATTTATGCGGATACTGTCTGTTCAGGCCGCGCCGCAAACCGCCAGCATACCGTCCAGCAGCTCGCGGCTGTGTGCATGGTGCACCACCGCTGCCTGCACCAAGGGCCGCGTGGCGCCCGGCCGTGCTGCCGCCAGCTGCAACAGCACTGCCCCCACCGCCTGCGCAACATCTGCGTCAGGATCATCCAAGTGCAGGAGCAGGCTGCTGACAAGAGAAGAAGTTTCAGCATCTGAGAGATCCGCTGCCGCTGCCGCTGACGTGCCACCCGCTACTACCGCTGCCGCCCCGGGCAGCGCCATCTGCGCGGCAAGCCAGGCACTCAGGGCGGCACAGGCGCCCAGCCGCACGCGGTTGGTGCTGTCGTCCAGCCGGGCGAGGAGGTCGGGCCGCAGCGCCGCCAGCTGTGCAGCCGGCAGCTGCGGGCCCACTGCAGCGCGGGGGCAGGCAGGGCGGTGGGCAGAGAGGGGATCTCCGTGACAGGGCGCAGTGAATATAGATGATGATGCAGCACGTGGCCCAGCTAGCTCGTTGGGATCTCTGAGGCAGCTCGTCAGGCCGTGCCAGACGAGTTTGTGACACAGCAGGCACTATCACTTACAATAAGACGTGCACCTGCAACATTTCCCCCCTCCTCCCTCCTCCCTACACACTCTTAGGACTCTCAACTGCGGCATGCACCCCACCCGGGCACCTCTGCCACTGTTGTCTGCCGTCCCGCCCCAACCTGTACCTCCCCCTTCTTCCCAGCCAGCCAACTCACTCACCATAGGCCAGCAGCAGCGCTGTGACGTGGCATGCCAGCTGGCGCACATCCGGCTCGTACTCCTCATCCAGGCAGCCCGCCACTCGGCCCAGCAGGCCGATGCACTTGGATTTACCAGCGCCGCCGCCCCCTCCCGCCGTGCCTGCCACGGCTTGCTCTCCCCCTGCTGCCCCTGCCCCTGTTGCTTGGCCCTCGCTGCCCCCGCACGCCACCGCCGCCATCTGAGCCGCGGGCAGTCGCTGCCGGGCAAGCAGGGTGGCCAGGGCGGTGAGAGCTGCATACCGCGCCGCTGCAGCCACTCGGCCTGCGTGCCACACCAGCGCCGGCACAAGCAGGCTGGTCACCAGCTGCTGCCCCATGGCCCCTTGCGCCCACGCGTCTGCCTTGCTGTCATCTTCAAGCAAAGCTGTCAGCAGGTGGAGGGCGTCCAATCTCAGGCGTGGCTCCCGCTCATGGTCAGCGGCAATAAGCTGCAGGGCCGGAAGCGCCGCCGGCCACAGCTGCAGCAGCGCGTCGCCGGCGCTCAGGCGCAGCAGTGCCGAAGCGGTGCGCCAGTCGGGGTGCGCCTGCGTCCACTGCTCGTGGCTCTGCAGGCGGGTGGAAGGATGCGCAGGGAGCAGGGATGCAGGGGTGAAGAAGTGGAGCAAACTAGAGTGGCAACCAGTGCACAGCATCAGAGCAACTGAAAGGGCTGGGACACGCAGGCAGCACTGCGCAGTCAATCCACCAATCAAAAAAAGAAGAAAAAGAACTGCTGCATCAGGTGGGTCTGCTAAGGATACACTCGGATGCTTCATGCGAATCAACAAAGGGAAGCCTACCTGCACGCAGCGCCGCAGCAGCGGCTGACCGTACTCGGTGCACAGGTCGGACGCTGAAGCCCTGCCCATCGCCCCCGCCAGCTGCGCCAAAACGGCAGCCGCGGTTAGCGGGGCAGCGGCGCCGCTGGATACAGCAGAAGTTGGCACTGCCGATCCTGCCTGCTGGTCTGCCTCTGCTGCCGCCCACAGCTGCAGCAGGAGCTGAAACAGGTGTGGGCCAGCGGCGGACACGCCTGGGCCGGCCCAGCGCACCAGGTTGGAGCAGGCCGCCAGCAGCTGCTGCCGAAGGGGGCCGCCCTCTGGCGCCAGCGCCGCCGCCACCAGCGCCCCGTTGCTCAGCGTGGCTGCACACAGCTGCAGGCTGGCAGCATCCACTTCAGCCCGGGTGTGAGAAGCTGCGTACAGCAGGGCCGACAGCACTACGAGCGCCGCGGTGCGCTGTGCCACGCTTTGCGGCTCTTGTGCCACCGCCTCTGTTGCCAGCGGTGCCCAGTTGCGGGGCGGCAGGTTCACGCCGAGCACGTGCACGCAGCCCACCGCATGTGTGGCCACGCCTGCAGCAGGGGCCATTGGGATCATTATGGGTGGTCTGGTGTCGTTCAAAAGTGGGCCAGCCGGTACCACAGCCAAGCAAAGGCGCCTGCCTGTCTGCCAGCCAGTCCTTTGGGTGGACCCCCATGCCCACCGCAGCCAAATGCACGTGCTACACACCACCACCAATCCGCCCACAGAGGCTGCCTGCTTGCCTGCGTTGTCGTCCGCCACCGCGCCCCGCAGCCCCAGCACAATGCTGGGCAGCAGCGGCACCGCCTCCTCCTCCCCATAGACCAGGCAGGCACGCAGGAGGCGGGCCGCAGAGGCGCGCAGCGTGGCTGCAGCAGGCACAGCGGAACGGCGCCAGGCGGCATGAAACGGCGGGTCAGCAGCAGCCGATGCTGAGCAGAGAGCCACGTGAGAAACACTTGGCAAGCCACGGGCAGCTGTAAAGCATAAGACCAGCAGGCACAATCAGCAGCAGGCACAATCAGCAGTGGTGTCAAAGCGGACTTGAAACCAAACGAGCAGGTTCGCAGCTGTCCCAAACACCCAGCTCAGCAGCCAACTCAGCAGCAGCGCCAGCAGCACACCTGTCCACTCCCGAAGCTCCGCCAGGCTCTGCTGCAGCAGGCGGGTGAGCTGCTGCTGCACCAGCCAGCGGGTGGCCAGCGAGGGGCGCCCGCCGCTGAAGGGGTGGCAGTAGCCGGGCAGCGCCTGCTGCTGCGGCTGGTCGAGAGCCATGCCCTCGGCTGCGCCAGCAGAAGGGGAACCGCTCTGAAGAAACGGGAGGGGCAGGGCGGGTGGGTGGCAGCGGGACGGTGGGTACGCTGAGCTGAGGCAGTGACCATGCAAACAACAGACAGAGGGAGAGGGAGAGGGCAGCACAGGCACGGCAAGCCAGGCAAGCTGGTAGGGGTGGTCAGGCAGGTCAGGCAGGGCAGGGCAGGCAGGGCAGCACAGGCAGGGCAAGGCAGATAAGCTGGCAGAGGTGGTCAGGCAGGGCAGGCCAGCTGGGCAGGCAGGGCAGGCAGGCAGGGTGGGCAGGCAAGAAAGCACGGCAGCACAACACTTGGCAAATCGGGGCGCACCTGTTTGGCGAGACCCTCTCCGATGGCATCCAGCTGGGCATACGTGTCCTGCCTCACCGCCTCCGCCTCATCTGTCAGCCCCAGCAGCAGCAGGGGCAGCAGCAGGGGCAGGAAGGTACGACACTGGTTGGCCTCCCGGCCGTCGTCGTCACCGCCGCCGCCCGCTGCCAGCTGGCTGCCCGCCCACTGCGCTGCGCAGCGGTACAGCGTGGCGCGGATGGCGGGCGAGTGGTCGTGTGCCAGGGCGCGCACCGCTGGCAGCACAATGTCTTGCATCACGGCCACCGGCATGCCACGAGCCATCAATGGGTGCAGGGCCTGCAGGGCGGCCAGGCGCACGCGGCTGTGCTGGTGTGCCAGGTCAGCCGCCAGCGAGGCCACCAGCGGCTGCAGCAGCGGCGGCGGCAGCGCGTCGGGGCGCGGGCCTAGCAGGGCCGCCAGGTGGGCAATGCTGGTACAAGCGGCCTGCAGGGAGTGATGAGGGGTGGGGCAGGGGGGAACATGGAGCGGTTGGAGCGGAGGGCGGCTCGTGACGGACAGGTGGCCTCAAGCTTGCTCTTTCAACCATGCGATTGCTGCACCCGCCTTCAAGGGTGCACCGGGCCAGGAGCCAAAATGGGCAGGGAGTGGAGTGTGCAAATCAGCGCGGACGTACCATCATGTTGGGCAAACAGCTGCCTGCGGGGCCAGCGGCTGCCTGCTGCACCCTGCCGCGGCTGCCGGTCAACAGGTATATAAGGTATCAAAACCGAGTGTGCAACCGACGCACCTTCTTGATGTCGGCATACGGGTCGGCCAGCTGGCAGCACAGCGTGGCACACAGCGGGAGCAGCAGGTCGGCAGGGAGCAGCTGCGAGGGGGCTGCTGCTGCTGCGGCTGCTGCCGCCCCTGCTGAGTGGGAAGCTACCGCCTGGCACAGCGTGCCCAGCAGCGGCCCTGCCAGCAGCTCTGCCAGCGCCAGCCGCATCTCTTCAGACTCCTCCTCAGGCGGGCTGCTGCCCACACGCTGCGCCAGCGCGGGCAGCAGCGTGGGCAGCAGCGCCGCGGGTGCCGGCAGCCGTGGCAGCGCCGCCGCCAGCAGGCCCACAGCCAGCTCCCGGCACTTCTCTGCCGGATCTGCCAGCAAGCGCACGAGCGGGACCAGCAGCGGCCCGCACAGCTGCGCCTGCAGGGCTTCGGGGGCGACGGTACTGCCGGGCCCCAGCAGTGCTGCATGCAGCTTCTCCACCTGGGAGTGGCAGATGGGGAGGAGTGTGTGTGTTGAACGGGGGTGCATCCGGGTGCAGGCGGGTGAAAGGTAGGAGGGGGAGGGAGTGAAAGGGGGTGCATCCGGTGCAGGCGGGTGAAGGGTAGGAGTGGGAGGAGGTGCTGGAAGCCCGCACCCCCGGGTCGGCAGGATTCTTTAACAGCAGCTGAGGCTTCCAGGCGTCATGATCTGCAATTGCCCTGCGGGTGCCACGATTACACAGCGGGCGCTGCGACGGCTGTCGCTGCTTGCGTACACGCCTCGCTGCCTGTCCACCTCCCTGCCCACACGCTGCTGCTCACCGCTCGCCGCCGGGTGCTGCGGTCTGGGTCGCTCAGGCCGTTGATGTCACGCTGCAGGGAGGCCTGATCCAAGCGAGCAGACAGGTGGCAGGAGTGAGAGGCTGGCAGGGTTTACGAAGCATGGCGCCACTGCTGGCGGCGGCGACGGTCAGTGGCGGCAGACGAGAGATGGCGGTGCAGGGGCTCACCAGCAGCGCTTGGTGGTCGCTCGTCCCCCCTTGCTGCGGCTCCTGCCCTTTCTGAGCCTGACCCAGCTGCTGGATGAAGCTGGGACGCTGCGCTCGCTGCTCGGGGCCCCGGTTCTTGTCATAGGTGCGCACATGGCTGGTCACGCCGGGCAGTCCCCCGAGCCCAGACAAGCCCGGGCCTCGCCGGGCACCCGAAGGCGCCTGCTGCGCCTTCAGCTGCGCCCAGAGCTCGCCCACGTCTCGCCCCGACATACTGCCGGCGATCTGGCTGCCTCCGGCTAGTGGGTTTGATCGCCAACAGGAATAGACAGGCCAAGCGGGCGCTTCAGTCTCGCCCAGGCATGAGGCCCAGCACGCAGCACAACTGAGTTGTGACAACTCGGCGTGCCATGAGCTCATTCCGAGCTCTCGTGCCCTGAGCCCATTGCCACCAGCAGCTTGGCCCCGTGGTGCTGCAACCATCCGCCCGCCCGTCTCAAACTCGCTCGCACTCGAATCAGACAGCCGGGAGCAGCTGCAAGCAGGGCGCCTGAAGCAGTCGGGCTGTGCAAGCTTCCAGCAGGGAGCAGCAGGCAATAGAAGCCGGCGGTGCGCGGCGGTAGCGCGGTGACAACAGGCAGCGGCGCACGCGGCGGAGGCGGCGGCAAGCGGCACTCGGCAGAAATGGCAAGCCAGGCGCAGGACATCTTTGACAACCCCGCCAGCCGCATCCGCTATGAGGCGTACTCGCGCCTGCAAGCAGCTGCGGTGGCATTTGGCGAGAACCTGCCTATCCCAGAGATTGTGGCGATTGGGGGGCAGTCGGACGGCAAGTCGAGCCTGTTGGAGGCCTTCCTAGGAGTGAGTGGGCGGGGGGCAGGGCGGGCGGTGGGTGCTTTTGATGTGAGAGGGGCTGCGGCCAGACGGTGAACTTGGGAGTCATTCTCTCGGCAGGAAGTGAATATGTCATTGCTCTGTGTATGTTCCCGCACGTCCGCCGTGCCCCCTGCCCTTCCTGGTCCTCCCTGCTGCCCGCCCGCTGCCGAGCACCCACCACATTCCCCTGCTTCCCTCCCTGGCAGTTCCGCTTCAACATCACGTCTGTGGAGATGGGGACCCGGCGGCCGCTGATTGTGCAGGTGAGCAACCGCAGCACAGCTGTCTTACTTAAGGAACACCCAGCCGGTGTGGGGCCTTGCACCCACTCCCGCTCCTAGCCCCATTTCCAGACCCTGGATTCTCCGCTGAGGTGCCGCTGCCACCTCGCCCTGCCATCTCACCCCTTGCCACTTCCGCCCGTATTTTCACTGTGAGTACCTCTGCAGATGGTGCACGATCCGGCAGCCCTGGAGCCTCGCTGCCGCCTGCAGGTGAGGGGGCCCGTGAGCAGCAGCACGCAGCAGCAGCATGCAGGCATTGCTTTTGCATGCTCCTCGCTGAAGCAAGCTGTGTGAGAGTGTAGGGGAGGTGCTGTGGCGCCGCTCCTCACATTTCATCCTGCTCTCAATGCGCTTTGCAATGCGTAATGCCTGCCACGCACTTGCCCACCCCCGCAGGACGAGGACTGCGATGAGTATGGTCCTGTCATTCCCGAGGAGGCGTTGGCGGAGTCCATTCGTGACCGCACAGAGACGCTCCTGCGCAAGTTGGGCGCCACCGTCAGCGGCAAGGTGGGGCAGGTGGTAGAAACGCTAGGCGGACGGCGGAATACGTTCAGTGGTAGAGTAGAGTCCTCGCAAGCTGGGCGCCACCGTCAGTGGCACAGGCGGGGGTAAATGCATGGAGGACTGTTGTGCCTGTGGCGCAGCACCCACCAGCCAGCCACCAGCCCCGACCCTCACATCCCCCGTCTTGCTGCGCACCATCAGCACCTGCACCCGCGCCTCCTTTCCTCTGCAGCCCATAGTGATGCGTGCGGAGTTTGCCTACGCCCCCAACCTCACAATCGTGGACACCCCCGGCTTCATCCTCAAGGTGAGGCTGCCTGAACCCTTGGTGGCGTGGCTGCATGAGTGCACAGGCTTCTAGCATTCTATGCCAGTGACTGCACGCCAATTGACGCCTGCCGTGCTCGGCCCACGGGCCGCCAGGCCAGGGTGCCTGCCACGCTGTATTGCACCCAATTGCCCCCTCTTGTTGCCGCCCATCCATGCGCGTGCTCCCCTGCAAGCCACCTGCCCACTGCACGCCCTGCCCCGCCTCCTTCCCTCCCTGGGCGCCGTGCTCTCCACGTTGCAGGCGCGCAAGGGCGAGGCGGACGGCACCCCCGACGACATCCTGGCGATGGTCAAGGCGCAGTGCGCGCCGCCGCACCGCCTCATCCTCTTCCTGCAGCAGTCCTCCGTCGAGTGGTGCTCCTCCCTGTGGATGCACATCATTCAGGAGGTGGACCCACACTTCCAGCGCACAGGTGGGTGGGGGCAGGGCGGGGCAGGTGCTCATTGGGAGGGTGCTGGGTGGAGTGGGTGTGTGGGTGGGTGGGGTGCTGGGTGGACTGTGGGCGGCAAGGTGGGATGAGGGGGCCGGATGGGGAGCGCAGCTGGGGCGGCTTCTGAATTGGTGCTGCGCATGGCAGACGGGGTGGGTGCAGAGTGGGGTGGGCCCGCCAAGCTCGCCCTGCCTGTACCCGCTGCGCTTGCCCGGCATTGCACAGCAAACTTGCATGCATGCAACGTGTCTTTCCCCTGCCTGCTCCGCTGCAGTCATGGTGTGCTCCAAATTTGACAACCGCATGAAGGTGCGCTGTGTGGGCGAGTTGCCACTTGCCCTCCCTGCCCTGCGACGCCTGCGCTGCACTGCCTTTCCCCTGCCCCGCTCTGCCTGCACTGCACTGCCTTTTCCCTGCCCTGCGACGCCTGCGCTGCACTGCCTTTCCCCTGCCCTGCGACGCCTGCACTGCACTGCCCCTGCCCTGGCCTGCCTTGCTGCTGCTGCTTACTCTCATCCGACTCCACCTCCCAACCATCTCTTCCTTGCCGCTGCCGCTGCTGCTGCTGCTTCTGCTGCTGCTGCAGGAGTTCAGCGAGCGCTGGGAGGTGGACAAGTACCTGTCGGCCAGGTGAGAGGGGGCGCCACCTGTCCGCCCACAGCGCCTCAACCACGCAGCCAATCCGGAGCAGCCACTAGCATGGCATACGGCTGCCAGCATGCCTACTGCGCACTGCCCTCCAAGCACCCCTCTCATCCCTTCCCCTCGCCGCCTCGCCCGCCTGCCCCCATCCCCTGCCGCAGCGGCTACCTGCCACCCTCCGTCAAGCCCTTCTTTGTGGCGCTGCCCAAGGACCGTGCCGGAGGCGGCGGCGGCATCTCCACCAGTGCCCCCAGCTCAGAGTGGCGCAAGGCCATCCAGGAGGTGGACGGCTCCATCAAGCAGCACCTGCGCACCGGCATTGATGGCGGCTTCGACGAGGAGCGCTTTGGCACCCGCGTCGGCTTTGGCAACCTGCGCAGGTGGGCGGGGACGCTGTGGGAGGCGGCCGCACTCTGGCAGGGGTGCTCCACACCGCCGCTGCTCTGTTCCCACTCTTTGGTGTCAACCCTGTGCGGCCATGTGTGAACGCGCCGCAAACACACTGACAACTCATCTCCACCCACCCACCCTGCCCCCCGGTTGCCCACCTGGCAGGTTCCTGGAGGAGGAGCTGGCTCGGCGGTACCGCGACTCTGCCCCCGCCACGCTGGCACTGCTGCAGGAGCGGTGCGAGTCGGTGGCGCGGGAGCTGATTGGCGCCGACAAGAAGCTGGCAGAGGCGGGGGATGTGGTGTCGCTGCGCCGCTCTGGTGAGCAAGGAGGGGGCGTGGGTCAGGGCCAAGGGATCCTGGGCAGTGAAGAGATGAGCGGGGGGGGGGTAGCAGGAGCAGGAGCATGCATAAGCAGGGAGATAATTGGCACGCTGCTTGCAAAGAGATATTGGCATGCAGCCTGCATCTTTACCAAATGCTGCCTGCTCACCACGCCTGTTCCTGTGACGTGCCTGCCTTGTTCCCCCCTGCAGCCATCCAGTATGTGCTGTCCATCGCCACCCGGGTGGACTCCATCCTGGAGGGGTCACCCCTCATCGACCCCATGCAGTACGGCTGGACCACTGAGGAGGAGCGGTCGGCTGCCAACGGCGGCAACGTGAGCAGGGCGCAGCCAGCAGGCTGGGTTTGTGGCTGTGGGCAGGGCCTGCAGCAGGGAAAGCAGCAGGCACTTGGCCGGCACCACATAAGTGCCCTGCTACTGTTGCTTCAGCACGTGCCGCTACCTTGAGCAGGGCCTGCGGGCTTGGCTTGCGACAGTGGGGCAGGTAACGCAGCATGGCACTCGACTGGCACACTTTGCTTCAGCGCATGGCTGCGACCTTTGCCCCTCCCCAGCACCCCTGCCTTCTCGTCTCCCGCCCTCGCCCCTCACCGGCTTGCCCCTGCCTCCCCTCCTGCAGTGGCCCGGCGTGGCGGCGTCTGTGAAGCCTGCCAACGCGGGGCTGCGCCTGTTTGGCGGGGCCGCCTTTGAGCGCGTGCTGCAGGAGTTCCAGGAGGCGGCGCGCTGCCTGGAGTTCCCCCCGGTGCAGCGGGACCGCGTGGCCAACATCCTGCTGGCCTACAAGAGCAGGTGCTGGGGTGTTGGCTGGGGGAAGGGTGAGAGAAACTCAGGGAGCAGGCTGTGGTACATCTAACAGCTGGCAGGAGGACGAGTGGCCAGAGCATACCTGGTATGCGTTCCAAGGTCACGAATTGCTGTCGACAGCCTCTGGCTGCTATGCCAGCACTGGAACAGCATGCGTGCTGCCATACTGATGCCTGCCTGCTCTGGCCTGCTTACTTTGACCGCCGTGCCCTGCCCTGCCTACTCTGGCCTTCCTGCTCTGGCCTGCTTGCCGCCACACTGATGCCTGCCTGCTCTACCCCGCCTGCTCTCCCTTCCCTTCTGGTAGGAACGGCGGCGGCGTGAGCAAGGCTGCCGAGGAGCTGGCGCGGGGTGCTGCCCGGGAGGCGCTGGAGCCGATGCTGGACGCTGCCTGCACCCGGCTGGGGGCGGTGGTGAAGCGGGCCTACGACATTGCGGCGGAGCAGGCGCAGCTGCAGCGTGGGGCGGGTGCGTGCCGCGCCAGAGGCTGTCAGGGGGAGGGCAGTGCTTTAGGGTTTTGTAGTGGGTGGATGGCATGGCAGACGTGCTCCGTGCAGGGGTGCAGGGATTCAGGGTGCAAAAGTGCAGCGCGGCAAGCGGGTGGAATGGCTGTGGGTCTGTTTATGTTTGTTTTGTTTGGGCGCACATCCTGCAGCGCAACAATCGGGCAGAATGGTCGTGGATGGATGGCGCCTTCAGCTCCCCATGGTCTCCATTCAGAACAGCCGCCAGTGCCCACCTCCTTACCTCCCCGCCCTCCCTCCCTGCCTACAGGCTACGAGCGCCTGCGCCCCTACGTGGCTTTCCACGCCGCCCTGCGCTCCGCCTTCCAGGCGTTTGTGGCGGGGCTGGAGGAGCGGTGCAAGGGCATCGTGCGGCACCACCTGGAGACAGCCACCAGCGAGTATGCCATCGGCCTGCTGGCAGGTGAGCGGGGCACTTAAAAGATTTCCTAGGGGGGGAATTTGAAGTGCGGGGGGTCAGGTGGGGGTAGAGACAGGGATGTAGAGCTGGGAGGGTCCGGTGAGCCGGGGTGTGAGCCCAGGGGCAGGTGGGGCACAGGCATAAACGCAGAGCTGGGATGTGCAGCGAGGGCTGCATGAACATGGGTATTAGTAGTGCTGTTTCCACCTTATCGGGCTGCTGCCTGTGCCCTGCCTGACCACATAACCCTCTGCAACCCATGGGCTGCCATTTCCCATCCATCGCCCCCTGCAGACAACAGCGCTGCCGACGACATGCCCTCGGTGTACGAGAGCGAGGCGGGTGGCGATGAAAACGACCACGCTGGGGGCGGCGTGGGCCGCATGCCATTTGCAGAAACGCAGCAGGTGGGTTGGCTCTCCCGTGGGTTAGCTCCCAAGACGCTGGGTGGGGTGGCTCAGTTGTTGGTGAAGAAGGGGAGATCTGGGGCTTCTGAACAAATGTGGCTCTGCCTATATGCATGCCGCTCTCGCTCTTGCCTGCTTGCCGTTCCCTTCCATCTGGTCTCAATCCGTCCCTGCTCCTTCTCTGCCTGTGCAGACGGTGCCTGAGACCCCCAGCCCAGATGTGATGACCGTCAACAAGCCAGACCACCTGCGGCGGGCAGCGCTGGCGGCGGCGGCGGCGGCGGGGCGCAACGTGGATGAGGACTCGCCCGGCAAGGGGCGGGTGGCCAAGGTGGCGCGCACCGCGGGGGGGGTCATGGGCGCACCCAGCGCCAGCTCAGCATACCTCAGCGTCTGCCACCAGGTGCGGTGAGAGTGAAACTGCTTGCTAAATGAATTGGGTGCTCGGCAGCATGGCAGGCAGTGGCATTTTTGTGGGCGTGCAGGCAGGCGGCTCTGGGCGCTGCTCAACCACCAAGCCAGAGGCTATCCACATGGCGTCTCTGGCTTGACAGGTAATGCCCCAGCTGTCTGCTGGCTGTGTGCCGCACTGACATTCCATTGCCACGCGCCCCATGCAGGCCTCCCGCCTGTTTGGTCGCATCCGCCAGACAGTGGCCTGCCAGGCGGCGCCCGCCACCCTCAAGTCGGCCTTCCTGGAGCCGGTCAGCGTGCAGCTGGCGTGCGAGCTGAGCGTGGAGATGTTTGGGCGCACAGACGAAGACTTTATGGGCCTGTTCACGGGTGCGTAGGCGTCGGAGGGTGTGTTCCACAAGGGGGATGCTGTGGCTGGCTTGGTCAGCGGAGGGCAGTGCGGGGTGGCACGTGCAAGGCCGAGGGCACCCTGACACATACATACACTCAAGGCGAGTGGGTGAGGTGGGTTGGTTGGCAGGTGGATGTGGGTGCAGGTGATCAGCAGAGCAGGTGACCAGGCAGCAGCTGGGGCATCAGCGCCCCCGGCTGCCAGCTCGTGCCACGCCAGCTTGATGCCTCCGTGTGGATCCTTGGATGGTGCAAATCATACCCGCTGCTCACCTGCTCACCTTTTTGGCCCCTGCTCCTCGTCTGTGTGCCGCAGCGGCGGGCGTGATGTCGGCTCTGGAGGCCAGCCGCGACGGGCTGGCCAAGCGGGTGGAGGGCCTCGTGCGCTGCAAGAACGAGGTGCGTGGCTGGGATTGCTATGCAGGCTGCAAGCAGTGCCCCGGCAGGCTGCACCCCTTGGCAGGCCGGCATCGCCACACTGGGGCTTGTGGAACTACCGTCGGGCGGTGCATTCTTGTGTCTGCCTGTTGTCCACTGTCCATTGTCAACCGACGTACCCTCTACTGTTTCTTGCCCTGCAGTTCCAAGAGCTGGCGCGCTGCCTGTAAAGCCCGGCGGCAGGGCTGGTGGTGGTAGAAGTGGGGCACCAGGCGGCTTCGAGACGGTGCAGTCCTGTCGGGCCTGCAGGGCTGATGCCACACGGCTGGTATTCCGCTGCAGCAATGCAGCAACTGTACACGACTTTTGCTTGATGTTTGAACTGCTATGCTTTCTGTCAGGATCTGTTTGCTCTATCTGTTTGTGCTCCGCTCAGTGCGTGCCCGGTAAATGCCACACGCTTTTCTGCGGGGCGGGCCCGCTTGTGGCTCTCCAGATCTGGTGGCAAGGAATAACAAAGGCTGATGGAAAGGAAGCGCCTTGGCCTGTCAGGACACCCGGCGCTTAACACTGGAGGCAATGCTGTCACACTCCACTGCCTGGGAAGAAGCACCGCCGCCTCGGCTGCTGGCGGCGGTGCCAGGCGGGCGCACATCCCAGGCTGTGTCGCGACCAGCGGCGACCGCCTCGTTCCATTGCCGATCTGATCAGCGAGCTGTTTTGCAGCACCGACGTTCCGTCACTGCTCGCTGTCCTGTCACGGCCAGCTGCCTGCGTTCGGCGATCGGCGATCACTTGGCAGCAAGCGGCAGCCGTCGAAAGGCGATTGGGGCAGGCCAGGGGCAACATAGGCGGCGCTATGGTGGCGGGTGCGCCGTCCGGCTCGCCACAGGGGCGGCCACCGCCGGCAGGAGCGGCGGCAGGCGGGCCTGCGGGCCAGCTCAACCCCGCGGAGCTCTCATTCGATACGCTGTGCAAGCTGATGGACACGTTGCGTACGACCAGGAACCACATTTTGAAGAAGAAGCGGCTGGAGAAGTTTATGGCAATCAACGTCAGGAAAGAGAGCAAGGACGCATTCTCCGTCTTCCGCCTGCTGCTGCCGGGGGTGCGCAGGGGCAGGCGCCGGGTGGCGTCAGCGGGGGCGGAGCTGGACAGCGCGGTGTGCGATCTTGGCGAAATCATTGGCAGTGGGCGCTGGGCGGGTTGTGAGAGGCTGGTTGCAGATTGGCGTGTAGTCAAGTCAGCAGAACGGGGACACGCACCCACCTTGTCCATCCTATACCCCCCTGCAGCCGAAAAACGCCGTGGCACGCTGGGAGGCACCGTGCCGCCGACCCTTTTCGGCAGCTTTGCACTTTTTGACCTCGATTAACTCTCAATTAAGACTCAATTCGTCGCCTGCCCCTGCCCCGCAGCTGGACAACACGCGTGGCAACTACCACCTGCTGGAAAGCAAGCTGGCCACTGTGCTGATCAAGGCGGCCAGCATCGACAAGAAGTCCAAGGAGGCGGAGGCGGTGAAGCACTGGCGCAAGCCGGGAGCCAGCCGCAACGCGGGCAACTTTGCAGAGGTGTTGAAGCAGGTGGGGTGGGGCAGGGGGTGGGCACCGAAATGGGCAACTGTTTGTAGGGGGGCAGGAAGAACTTTTGGTGTGCAAGCATGAGGCGGCAGGCAAGGGCATGTGTGGAGTGTCTGCACAGGGGCGGCACCGGTGGTTGGTGTGTGAGGTGGTTGCTGTGTGAGGGCGACGGCAGGAGTGGGCTGTTGGGGAGTGGGATGTGCAGGCAGCTGTGCCCGAAACGGTGCATGCAGCTGTGCCGACGCAGGTGAGAGCGTGATTGGGCGTTCAGGAGAGCCGCCGTGGTTTGGAGGCAGCTTCCGCCCACTGTTCAGGCAGCTTCCGCCCACCTCCGTGCCCTCCCGCCATGGCGGCTTCCCGGCAGCTTCCACCCTGCTGCGACCTCTTTGCCCTCCCCGGTTGTCTCCCCCCGCAGCGCATCTTTGACCAGTGCTGCTACCTGCTCATACAAAGAGGAGGCGCCACCCACACCACCTTGTCTCCCACGCATTCATCGCTGGCCTTCCCGCCTTGTCTCATCACCCCTTTGGTGCCTCCCCTCCATTCCCGCAGCACGTCTTCGACCAGTGCTGCTACCTGGCCCCGTCTTACCTTGCCTTTCCCCTTTATCACAACACATGTTTGTTCTTCCTCCCCTCCCCGCAGCACATCTTTGACCAGTGCTGCTACCTGGCCCCTTTACACCTTGCTTTTCCCCTTTATCACGACACACGGTTGGTCCTTCCCCTCCCTTCCCGCAGCACATCTTTGAGCAGTGCTGCTACCTGGCCCTCCACACCTTGCCTTTCCCCTTTCTCTCAACCAACATATGTTTGGCCCTTCCTCCCCCTTCCCGCAGCACATCTTTGACCAGTGCTGCTACCTGGACCCAAACAAGGAGGAGGCACGCCGGCTCAAGGTGCGTGCGGGTGGGTGGGTGGCAGCAGCTGGATGGCCAAATGTGTGTGTTGTATCCAGCATGTGCTTCATGAGACCCTGCGTGTGTTGCAGCCACTGGATGTGTGTGCGAGTCTTTGCAGCTGGTCCCACACTCCTCTGAGCAATGGGGATTTGCCAGCACCCAACCCACATTACAAGATTGGGAAGCTGAGCGGTAAGGCCCATGCGCCCTGCCCACACTCCAACCCTCGGAGAGTGGGTGGGCCAGTTGAAACGAGGGTCTGCACAGGCTGGCACCCAACCCCTGCCAGTGGGCATCGGCACCGAGTATTGAACCCCACTCGCCCTGCCCCCCTTTCCCTGCCTCCAGTTTAAATTGAGAGCAGGTAGAGCAGCTTAATAAGGCGCCGACAGCTGGCACCCAGCCCCTGCCAGTGGGCTGCGGCCTTGAGTGCTGACCCCCATGCACCCTGCCTCCCGTTCTAAATTGAGTGCAGGTGGGCCAGCTGAACGAGGAGCTGGACCTGCTGGTGGCGGCGGCGGGCAACAACGAGGAGCAGGCAACCATTTTCCGCAGGCTCATGGCGGTGAGGCGGTTGAGGGGTGGAGAGGGTTGGGGTGGGGACTGTGTGGCACATATGAAAGGGATTAGCGTGGAGGAGCAGGGGGCAGGCAACTGTTTTTCTGCAGGCTCGTGGCGGTGGGTTGGAGAGGGTTGGGTTTGGTGCGGCGGTAGGGCACATCCAGAATCAATCAATCAATCAATCAATTACATTTAGGGTCCACGGAGCCAGCAGGACTCATGGGACGGAGAAGGGAAAGCTTATCTTTGTGGGCTTTGAAACAAACAGAAAGAAACTCAGGAATGCGG
>JTEE01000115.1:1102789-1120952 GCA_002896455.3 Chlorella sp. ArM0029B | reverse complement strand
AAACCAATGGAACCCTGTGCCACCCCTGCAGGGGCGTGTTTGAGCTGCCTTTGGCTCCCTCAAGCAGCGCTCTGGGGAAACCAATGGAACCCTGTGCCACCCCTGCAGGGGCGTGTTTGCCGCCTTTGGCTCCCCCAAGCAGCGCTGTGGGGAAAACAATGAAAGGAAATAAGAACCTTGTGCCATCTTGCATTGTGCCACCCCCTGCAGGGGCGTGTTTGCCACCTTTGGCTCCCTCAAGCCCCTCATCGGCGCCATCAAAGACAAGAAGCAGGCAGGGGAGGTGGTGGAGGTGAGCACCTTTGGGCCTTGCATGGGGGCAAAAGCAAGGGGTAGAGGTGGGCACCGCCAGGCCTTGCATGCGTGCCGAGGCTAAGGGTAGGTGGAGGTGCGCACCTCCTGCTGTTGTTGTTCTCTGACACGCCAGTGCAAAGCAGAGAGCACGGGGTTGTATGCATCGAGCAAGCGCCGCTCGCTGGGCGTGGGGGACAGCTGGGTGCGCTTGCGACACAAGGTGCTGTGCTGTTGGGTGTGTGTTGACAGACCGGCGGCGGAGCGCTAAGGTGCCGAGGCAGGCTTTTGGAGTGTGGTGCGGGCGTACGCAAGTAGAGGCCAGAATGGCCTCTCCCAGTCCCCAATCCTTGCCTGTTTTCCTGCCATCTTGCCTCACTAGTTCTCTCCCTCCAATCAACGGCGCCTGCCTCACCGCTCCACAAACGGGTTCCCTGCAACTCCTGCCAGCCGGTGTTGCTTGTGCCCGCCTGCCCCTGCCTCCCCCGCCTCCCCTGCCTCCCCAATGGCCAGCCCCGCACTTTATCAGCATTGCCTGCCAGCTTGCCTCAGTTGCCACGCCTGCCCCTGCATTGCCCCGCCCCCCGCTCCGCCCCGCAGTTCAACAGTATTGACGAGGAGGCGGCGGCGGTCAAGGATGACGACTACGAGGACATGCTTGTGGGGGTGAGGGCAAAGAACGAAACCCTGGGCAAAGATTGGTTGCCAGGGAAGGGGAGCACGTTGGCCTGAGTGCAGGAGGGGGATGACGACTACGAAGACATGGTTGTGGGGTTGAGGGAACCTCATTGTTTGAAGGCAGCCAGGGAGGCTATGTGGTTGCCGGGCATGTGGTGTGGGGGTGAAGTTGTGGAGTGAGTACATGCATGTGGGGATGAGGGGTGAGGGGGACCAGGAAAAAGCTGTTGTTGCGGAGTGATGGCACGGTTGTGTGGGGAGTGAAGGCTGCGAGGACATGCTTGTGGGGGTGAGGGGAGGGGCAAGCTTAAGCGATTGTGGTTGGTGGGTGGTTGGTGGTGGTTGAAATTAATAGCACTGACGTTACAGCGTGAGGGCAGCAGGCAGCGCCACGTACATCCGCCACACTTTGCACAGTGAGCAACAAGTTTCGGTGCCAGCGATGTAAAGAAAAGGAGGCTGCGAGGTGGGCTGAAGGAAGGAGACGTGGCTTGACGTGGGGTGGCAGGGGCGCTGGGCTGCGCTGTGGTCTGAGGCTGTGAATCGCCCTGCAATGGCCGCCTCTGTGCTGCCTCTGCACAGATCATGCCAGGGGCACAGCGGTGCGGGCTGGTGCACGTCGTGCTCGTCATCGCCCTGCACTGACTGAAACCCACAACGTTGTGCTGCCCTGTACTGCCTCGCACCGCCTGCCCAGGACTGCGAGCCGGTGCACGCTGTGCTCGACTGCACCCTTCCCGGATTGCCCGTCACAGCATGTGCACTGCCCTACCTTGCCCCTACCTCTGCAGGACTGCGCGCTGGTGTTCGTCTCACATCACCCTGCACCGGTCGCAAGTCTCAAGACTTGTACTGCCCTGCCCTGCCCTGCCCCATAATGTGTTCGACTGCCCCTTCCCGGATTGCGAGTCACAACGTATGTACTGCCCCATCCTGCCTGTACCTCCCCAGGACTGCGAGCTGGTGTACGTTGTGTTTGACATTGTGCACAACGGTGACAGCGCGCTCAACATGGAGCCTCTCAGCAAGCGCCTCAAGGTGCTGGAGGACTTTGTCACACCCGTGGGGCCAGGTGAGCCGTTGGCATAGGAGCTCTTCATGGCCAGGGTGCCCAGGGGGTGCAGCCTTGTATTCTTGGGGGCAAAGGCAAACGTGTGCTTCAGCT
The DNA here is from genome assembly GCA_002896455.3 of Chlorella sp. ArM0029B. Classification (NCBI taxonomy): domain Eukaryota; kingdom Viridiplantae; phylum Chlorophyta; class Trebouxiophyceae; order Chlorellales; family Chlorellaceae; genus Chlorella; species Chlorella sp. ArM0029B. The sequence continues at coordinate 1,118,818 of JTEE01000115.1, read as the reverse complement.
GGGCTGGGGTGGGCGGCGGTGAGGGGAGCAGCAAGCTCAGGACTGCTTGGCGGCAGCAGGGGCGGCAGCAGAGGCCAGGGAGACGAGCAGGCACTCGCCTGCACAGGAGCGGGGGAGGGGGCACGGGTGAGTTTAGCTGCCAAGCAGGCGGCAGGAGGCGTCGTGTGTGACGCCCGCCCGCCTGTCCCTCCAGCGCCTGCCCGCTCCGACCGCTGCCCCTCCTGCTGTTTTAACGATTGATTTGATGTGCTCAACCCGTACGACCCCCCTCTTTGCAGTGCCGCTGGCCGACAGCTGCGTGTGCGGGCGTGTGGAGGTGCTGCTGCCGGGCAAGACCCGGTTTGCGGGGCGGCTGTGCTCGCGCGAGGCGTCCACCTCCAAGGAGATTTCGGATGCATTGGAGGAGGTGAGGCGGGGGGATGCTTAGTTGGGTGCCGGGTGGGTTGGGGGGTGGAGGGGTGGGGGGCTCATGCACGGGGTCTGGATTGCGAGCAATTGCAATATGGGGGGATGAATGGAAGAGGGTGGAGGGGGCGGCATGTGCATGCAGGACGATGGCATGAAGAGGTTTGGTAGGTGCCTGTTGGGATGGGATGTGACGATTGGGTGTGCTAGCGAGTGGGAGGGCGGGAGGGGAGAAGGAGTGGGGGACATGCATCACATATGCGTGGCTCGAGGGGCAGGGGCCCTTCTGTGACCAGGGGGGCGGGGGGGCAATTTGAGTCGACTGTGCAGTGCATCGGCACGGGGAGGGGATCATGGCCCAAGCCTTGGGCTCCTTCCTAACACCCGACTTTCTTTGCGTGTTTACTCTCCCCCCCAGGCGCACACCCTGCACGGGGAGGGGATCATGGCCCAAGCCTTGGGCTCCTTCCTAACACCCGACTTTCTTTGCGTGTTTACTCTCCTCCCCAGGCGCACACCCTGCACGAGGAGGGGATCATGGCCGAGGCGCCGCATGGCTTGCCACTACCTGTGCTGCCTATCAAGCCATCCCACCCTCCCTTCCTTGTTCCTCTGACCCCTTCCAACTGCCTGCACAAGGAGAGGGCACCATGCCCCAAGCCTTGCCCCGTGCTTCTCAAACTTTCGCCGCGCGTCTGTTAACTCCCTCCCTCAGGCGCACGCCCTGCACGAGGAGGGTATCATGGTGAAGGCGCTGGACAGCCACTGGAGCCCCAACGACAGATCAGACCGGTGGCTGAAGTGAGTGACCTGAGCATCCTGCTTGATGTTGGAAACACGGTTTTTGTGGGCACATTTCGTGGTTGGTGAGCGGGGAGCGCCCCCAGCTTCCGGGCAGGTGCCCGCACAAGTGCCCACAGGCATTACAGCCTGTGGGGCTTGGGAGAGGCAGGGTCCCGGCTGCCTGGCGGTCTTGCCCCGGCAGCCAACCAACGTCCTTTGTTGTGCTGCCGTGATCAAAGCGCAACTCCCTGCCGCGCTGTGTGCATGTGTCAGCTGTGCCCCACCCTGCTCCACACACACACACACACTCATACATGCACCCTCCACCCTCACCGCCCCAGCCCTCTCACCCACTGTCCCTCCCGCCCAGGCAGGTGCTCCCAATGTGCCACCTTCTCAGCCAGCACCGCGCTCAAATAACGCGACTGTTCTCTTCTAGTTTATAATTGATCAATGTGTTTTTTTTTGTTAATATCAGAAGCGTAATGAGACGTTTTGTTGTGTGAGTGAAACCATGTGTGGCCCCCCTCCCTTCCCTTCCCGCGTGAGTGGAAGCCCGACTACCGGCTTGACTCCCCAATCACATGTTCCGCGTGTGCCACCCTGCCATCCCCTTGCTGGCTCCCTCCTGGACCTGTGCAGGTTGTGATTGAATGGTGACTTGATCCAGCACGTGCGAACATGTACGCTGGACCCCCCACTCCTCACTCTTCACCTCACCCCACCCCACCCCACCCCAGGCTGAAGCCCGGCCATCGGCTCGATTCCCCAGTCACATGTTCCGCGTGTGCCACCCTCTCATTCAGCACCTGCTACCATGTAGCCCCCCCCCCCCCCCCCCCCCCCCCCCCCCCCACTCCTCACTCCACTCATCTTGAGGTGGGCTTCCCACTTACATGCTTTCAGCGGTTATCCACTCCACTCATCTTGAGGTGGGCTTCCCACTTACATGCTTTCAGCGGTTATCCACTCCACACATGCCCCCACATCCCGCACCCACCCCACCCCACCCCACCCCAGGTTGAAGCCTGACTACCTTGCCAAGATGGAATTGGATGCCGTCATCATTGGCGCTTGGTGAGCGCTGCTGCCATGTTCATGATGTTGGGGCGTGTGTGCGCTTGCGGGCGGTTCATAGTTCGTGAGCGGAGCGGTGCGTGTCCTCTGCCCGCATGGCAGTTGTTAGAACTAGGCGCGCGTGTGGTATGAGCTTGCCTGACTGCAAGGCGTCCTAGAGCTGAAGAAGGTTCAAAGGGTTTGGCTGTTCGCCTTTGGTGTGTCTGGGCGGCAGGCACGGTGCCACCCCTTCTGGCCAGCGCCTCCCCTTGCTGAAAGAATCCCTGTCCTCAACCCACCCTTTCCCTCCCTCCCTCCCCCCAGGGGCAGAACCGGCCCAAACAGGGGCTCCAGTGTTCGCCGCTGCAGCTCGCATGCCCCAGCATGCCCCCTGCCAAAAGTCAAGTCCACGCACACGCACCCACTTTCTGTCGCACGTGCTGTCCTTCTTTTCTCGCCCGCCTCCAGGGGCGGCAAGGGCGGGCGTGGCAACCTTGCTGAAAGAATCCCTGTCCTCAACCCAACCTTTCCCACCCTCCCTCCCCCCAGGGGCGGCAAGGGCGGGCGTGGCAACCTGTACACCCAGTACCTGCTGGCGCTGGCGGACAACAAACACGCCGGGCCCTCGGGCGTGATCAGCAAGTGGGTCTCCTTCTGCCGGGTGAGTCGGATCAATAAGTGCGTCGGAAGCAGTGGTAGGCGGCTGGGGGGGCAGCCTGGGCAGGGCCAGGTTGGTGCTGGTGGTGGGTGGCGGGCGGTGTGGGGGCGGCCATCGTACCAGTGGCGTGATTAGCAAGTGAACCCCGAATCATGCCGGGTGATTCGGATCAGTAAGTATTTGGGTCCTTCTGCCGGGTGAGTCGGGAGCGGGTGTCGATTTCTGGACCTCCTGTTGGCACTAATGGGCAGCGGGCAGCGGGCGGCAACACGATCGGTCCGAGGGAGGTGGAGAAGCAGGTGCAGAGGTGTTGCTTGGTGTGCTCCCAAATTGCTGTCAACCAAGCGTTGCTGTGCTGTGCTGTGCTGTGCTGTGCCTTGTGTGGGTGGGCAGCGGTCCGAGCAATGACAAATCTATCGGTCTGCCCCAAGTGGGTCACCCAATGCTGTGCTGTGCTGTGCCGTGCTGTGCTGTGCTGCCTGCTGCTCTGCCGCAGGTGGGCGGCGGGCTGTACAATAATCAATCCAGGGAGGAGGGGAAAGCACGTGCTAAGGCGGTCTCGCTGCAATTTCAGCGGGGTCCACCAGATTTAGTTGTACGTTTCGTTTGTGCAGGTGGGCAGCGGGCTGGACAACGAAGAGCGGCAGGAGCTGCGCAGTCACCCTCTTCACCCCCCACCCCCTTTTATTCCTCTGTGTGCGTGTGTGTGCTCTCAGTATGTTCAACCAGGTTGTATCTTTTGTGTGCAGGTGGGCAGCGGTCTGGACAACGAGGAGCGTCAGGAGCTGCACGACCGCATCGCCCCGCTCTGCCTGGATGCAACAAGCCACCCGCCGCCAGAGTGCTACGAGTGAGCAGAGCGGGGTGGCCCGTGTCTAGTCTGGTCTTTACAGCTTTACGCAAGCACCCTTCGTTTGAGGGGCCTTCAAAAACAGTGGATTGACACGGTTCGTTCCTCAGAGCGGTTGAATCAAGGGTGGCTCGTGTGAACATGGGCGCGCTGCTGTGTCATGGGCAGCACACAAGCACATGATGAAAGACAGCCTTTCTACCCTGTCTACCCTGTCTCTCTACCTGTTTCTCTAACAATGCGTGAAATCTGCCGCTGGGGGGTGTGCGCGTGATGATGCCTCAGGCTGTTGTTTGGGGACAGGCCCCGCCCCACTTTGGTGTCCGCCGCCTCCGTGGCGCCGTGGTCTCCGCCGGTACACACACCTCTCCCCCTACCGTGAAACCCTAGTCCCGTTATCACTCCCACCCGCCTGCCTCTCCCCCCCTCTCCCTCCCTCGCCCCCCGCGCAGCATCACCAAGAAGGAGAAGCCGGACGTGTGGATCTCAGACCCCAACCGCAGCATGGTCCTCCAGGTGGGCTGCCCCAGTGTTTTTTTTGTTGGTTGTTTGTTTTGTTTTGTTACATGTAATGCCCAGGTGGGGATGCCTTCCCAACCACAGCATGTCCCTCCAGATGGGTTGCTCCAGGGTGGCTGAGAAGGGCACAGCACGGTGTGCCAGGTGGGCTGCTTCCTGACGGGTGGTCCCAGTTGGGCAGCCTGCCAACGGGCTGTAGTCATTCCGACACACAGTGCCAGGCGCCCAGGGTAGGCAACGTTCTCACACTTGCACACACGCGGTCACCCCCTGCCTGTCGTGTTCACCCATGCCTGCCCCTGCAGGTGCAAGCCGACCTGCGCTCCATCCGCACCACCGTCTTCAAAACCGGCGTCTCCGTGCGCTTCCCACGCATCCAGAAAGTCAGGTGGGGCCGTCTTATGATTCACTCAATCAAGTAGGGTCACCACCCACTGATGTGCTTTGCTGCAGTGCTTTGCTGCAGTGCTTGCTGCAGTGGGACAGGGTGAGGGGTGAGGCCATCTTGTAATTGGGGCTGCAGGGTCAGGTGCGCTTGTGCCACAGTGTGCACACAAGCGCACCTTGTGCCACGGTGTGGCTTGCGGCTGAGTGTTTGGGGGACAGGCTGGGCTGGGTGGGGCAGGGGCAACTGTGGGCTGCCAATGCACTTCCTTCGGTGCGCTGCCAATCCGCTTTCCTTGGTGGGCTGCCAATGCTCTTCTCTTGCCTCCACAAAGGCGAGAGATGCCATCGCGTGAATGGGCCCGCAGGGTGAGGTGCACGTGTGCCATAGCCACCGAGCGTTTGGGGGACAGACTGGGTGGGGCAGGGCAGCTGTGGGCTGCCAGCGCACTACCCTGGCAGGGGCAGCTGTGCCCGGCCAGGGCGCTTCCCTTGCGGGGCACAGCCCCTCGCCCCGCACACCTCACATGCCATGCCCCCCCGCCCCCCCGCCCTGCCTGCCTGCAGGGGCGGCAAGCCTGCCCAGAGCTGCAGCGGCGTGGGGGCGCCGTCTGTAGTAACACCGTCTCACCCCCACTTTGCACCCCTTCCTTCCCTGCCTGCAGGGGCGACAAGCCTGCCCAGCAGTGCAGCGGCGTGCGGGGGCCGTCTGTAGTAACATCGTCGTACGCGCACCCCACGCACCTCGTGTGCCCTCCCCTTTCCCCCTTGCCTGCAGGGGCGACAAGCCTGCCCAGCAGTGCAGCGGCACACGTGAGCTGCAGGACATGCTGGACCGGGAGAAGTTCAAAACGGAGGAGGATGGGGCGCGGCAGCTGGAGCAGCTGGTGAGAAGCTGCCCGCTGGGGTGTGGGGCTAGTGGAGTGGTCAGCTGCCAAGGCGGGGGAAGCGAGGCGGGTGGCGGCTAAGGCACTAAGCAGTCCGCTGGGTGCTAGCTGCCCTGGCTTAGTTATTAAATATGTCCAACTAGCACTATAACAACGTACGCGTTCAGTTGCTAACAGTTCCCCCTGTGCTGAGGAGTGCATGGGCGATGCAGGAGGCAGGGGAGACGAAGCAGCCGCCTGTTTGCCCAGCACGCAGCGGGAGTGTGACCAAAATTATACGAATTCATCCCATCCCCCGCGGCCTGCCCCCGCAGTGCTTTGAATGCTGAGTGTGCCAAGCCTTAGGCACTGCCTCTCTGCAGCACGTGTGTGCACCCGCATCGCTCTTCCCACCGACCCCGCTGCCCCCCCCCCCCCCCCTCTTCCCCCTACCCCTCCCCCATGCAGCGCAACCCGGTGAAGGAGAAGGGGGCCAAGCTGAAGCGCAAGAGCAGCAAGCGGGACGAGCAGCGGGCGCAGAAGAAGCAGAGGGTGGCCACCATTGCACACGCGCAGCTGGCAGACGTGTCCAAGGTTGGTGCGTGAGGGCGAGCGGGTGGACTAGGTTGGAAGGAAGTGGGAAGAAGATGTGGGGCAGCTGCTGTTCGTCCAGCTGGCGAGGAAGTTATAAACTGGGAGGGTCAGGGTGACTCCTCGAGGAGGGTGGAGGGTGGAGGAGGAAGAAGGGGGCAGCTTGGCAGACAGTTGCCAGGCGGGAAAGGAGGCCAGGTGGCTGACCAGGAGAGCAGAGGCAGGCACACAGGAACAACACGGTCATTTGGTTGTGCGGTTTTGTTTGTTTGTTTTGCAAAAAGCAGGCACCTGCAAGGTGGGAGTGGAGGTCAGTGGGTGGTCTAGGTGTGGCGGGCTAGGGGGGTGCGGCCTCCTCCCTGCCTGCCCTCCCCGCCGTGAGCCACGTTCCTGCCTGCTTGACCAACCACCTGCTTTGACGGACTCCTCCCGCTTGCCGCTTTGCCTCTGCACCGCCTGTCACGCTTTTCTTGCTGTGCCCGCTGCGCCTGCTGTGCCCGCAGGTGGAGGTGGAAAGCGATGTGCTCAAGGACTGCATAATCTACTTTGCAAACTTCGATGGGTACAAGTGAGGGGGCGGGGGGAAGACAGCGAGTTGAGGGGGAGAGGAAGAAGTGGGACATGCACCGCCCCATGCCACCCAGCTCTGCTGCAGCAAAAGGCAGAGGTGCCTGAGGCAGCACACCACCTCACCCCAGCCACTGGGCAGCCAAACCCTCGCTGCCCTCCTGCCCCGCTCCACCCCTGCGCTCCCACCTTGCAGCAAAGCGCCCTGCAGCAAAGTACCCTGCAGTAAAGCGCAGGGCTGCCATGCGGCCAAGTTATAAATCATCAAGTGCCATGCCCCGACTCTCTCTGCACACCCCGCCCTGCAGCAAGGCGGAGGTCCAGCAGACGGTGAAGCGCCTGGGGGGCAGCACCTCCATGATGTATGTGCCCAGGGTGACACACATACTGGCAGGTGGGTGGGGGGCAGGCAGGGTTGTCGGCTGCCAGGCATGCGGGGTGTGCAGCACTCCTTGAAGCGGGCCCCCTGGGGGCAGGGAGGTGACACGCGTGCACAGGGTTTGTTATGAACGCTCGCAGGGAGGGTCAAAGCACCTCGATGATGCATGTGCCCAGGGTGACACACATACTGGCTGGTGAAGGGGTGGGTGGGGGAGACGAGGGGGCACGCATGTCTAGGTGTCATATTCAGCGGCAGCAGAGCGCGTTGGAGCACCTCGATGATGTATGTGCGCAGGGTGACACGCATACTGGCTGGTGAAGGGGTGGGTGGGGGAGACGAGGGGGCACGCTTTTCGCTGGTGGGCACCCCCTGGTGGAAAGTCCTGGCTGTTAGCGGGGGGAATGGATGCCAGGTCTCCCGCACTGCCCCTCTGCAGGTGGTCCTCAAGGAGGTGCACCAGCACCGCCAGCACACCGTTTCCTGACCCATCTCCCATCACCCTGAACATGTAAGCAACAACCCATCTCCCAATAACCCTCCCCGCAGGCGGCGAGGGCAGGGAGGTTGACAAGCACCGGCAGCAGGACCGCAACGTGCTCTCCATCTCCTGGCTCATGGCCTGCGCGGCGCAGGGGCGGCGCGTGTCGGTCAAGCCGCGCTACTACGTGCACATGAGCCGCTCCAGCATCGCGGTGAGTGAGCTCCTGCTTTTGCAAAACCGAAGTGGAAGTGTAGGGTTGGGGCGAGGCGAGGCAGGGCAGGGGGTGGCAGGTGCAGATTATCTGGAGTGGGGTGCTGCAGTGGGTGAACCATGGCCAGGGGGGCAGCGTTTGCGGCTATGCACCCCTCCCTGCCGCCTGCACTGTGCTCACGCTCTTCATTTCAAACATCGCCTGCGTGCACTCTTCCTCAAGCTCTGCACTTCAACCCTGCCCCTGCCCCTACCCCTACCTCCTGCCTGGGTGCAGAGCAATCCAGAGGTGGACAGCCTAGGAGACTCATACCTGTCAGGTGAGCCTGAAATTTCTAGACTAGTTTGCATTTCCATAATGCTGGGATGCCGCCTCTGCGGCACACTTTTGTGCTGCTGCGGCGCTGCAAATGAATGCATGAGTGATGAATGAGCCTGGATGTCTGGGGCTGGAAGCGGGTGCCGCAGAGCACAGCAGCTGCGGCGCGCCTGCTGGGCGCCCCGATGGTAGTGCGACAGTTGCGCTGGCTGAGAGAGTGTGTGCAGCCCAGGCAGTAGCTGTCTCGCTTGCCCGTTCAAGCCTTGCCTGCCCTGCCCATTTGTGAGCGCGTCTGTTCACATGCTTCTCGCTCGCAACCCCCATGTTCTCCTCCCCTCGTCTCCCCTGGCTGTCCCCCCTCCTCGCAGACGTGGACGCCAGCGATGTGCGCACCCTGCTGCACCGCGCGCTGCGCCCCGGCCAGTTCAGCACTGATGAGCTGGCGGCCAGCCTGGTGCAGCAGTCGGACTTTGAGGGCACAGACGACGAGCGGCAGGCAAGTAAATCCATGTAGGCGGGGGTTGCGTGCACTGGCACTGTTTCTGAGGGACTTTGAGGGTGCTGCCGATGAGCGGCAGGCAAGTGGGGCGGACCAGGCCGAGGTGCACATGCAGTGCTTTGGGGACTTGCCCTAGGTCTGGGACATTGGTAGAAATGTGATGTGAGCACTGGCAGCTGGGTTGCACGTTGCACCGTTCTGTCGTCCCGGGCTTCACCTGCCCAACAGCTGAAGCTGGCCGCACCTGCCTGGCTGCCTTTCCCACGTACTCGCAGCTTCCTGGCAGCTGCACCTGGCTACCTCCGCCTGCCTCCACCTTACCACCAGCCTGCCTGCATGCCCACCACCATCCCTGCCTGCCCCCTGCCCCCCTCCCCCGCGCAGGCACAGGTTCGCCTGCGGCGGCGCCTGTCTGGCGGCGCCAACGCTGCCACAACTGTGGCCGAGTACTTGGACGCCCAGCTGGCGGGCATCGGCGCCCTGGACCGCCGCTTCTGCGCGCTGCGCGGCGCTGTGGTCACGCTGCTGCGCCTGGGCGCCGGCGCCTCCAGCGAGGGAGGCGGAGGCGCCGAAGCGGGCGCGGCAAGCAGAGTGAAGCAGGAAGAGGGCGGCGGTGTGAACGGCGGCAGCAATGGCAACGCCATTGGGGTTGCCAGCCACGCAGGCCAGCTGTTCCCCGCCGTGCGTGCGCTGGTGCAGCAGGGGCGGCGCTCGCTGTGCTGCCTGCAGCGGGTGCAGGAGGCGGCGGCGGCGGCAGAGGTGCGCCTCATGGGAGGCTCGATCAGCACGTCCTTCAACCCGCAGGTCACACATGTGGTGGGAATTGTGCTGCCAAGCGGACCAGCCACAGGCACAGCCTCAGCCGCAGGAGGAGGAGGCGGAGGCGGCAGTGGTGTTGGTGGTGGAACGTCGGGAGAGGAGCAGGCACAGCAGGCACAGCAGGCACAGCAGGCAGCGGGCGGCTCCTCACCGGCGGCACAGGCGCAGGCGCAGGCGCAGGCGGGGGCGGTGCATCCCGAGGCGGTGCTGCGGGCGGTGGCGGAGCAGACGGGGGGCGGCGGCGGGGCGGTGGCAAGCCTCAGGCTGGGGCTGTCCTCCGGGAGCATGCGCCTGGTGGCGGATGGGTGAGGGGGAAGGGCGGGGAGTGGGCGAACAGGGGAAGCAGCGTTTGCGGGAAGCAGCATGTGTGTTGTGGTGGGTGGGAGACGGGAGGCACGCTGGCAGGCGCGCTTGGTGGCAGATGAGTGAGCGGGCGGATGGAAGCAGGCGGGCGGAAGCAGCATGTGCGGGAAGCAGCGTGTGGTGGGGTGGGTGGGAGGCGGAGAGGCACGCTGGCGTGCGCGCTCGGTTGGCGGATGGGTGAACAGGCAGATGGGTGGTCGAATGCAGCATGTGTGGTTCGGTGGACGCAGCATGTGATTTGGGGTGGGTGGAAGACAGAGAGGCAGGGTGGCATGCGCTTGGTGGCGGATGGGTGAGGGGGGGAGGAACCGGGCGGGCGGAGACAGCATCAGCCATGTGTGTTNGGTGGGCGGGTGGGAGGCGAAGAGGCACGCAGGCCGTGCGGTGTGGGCGGCGCTGCAGGTCTTTCTGTGTGTTTGAGCGTGTGCATGGGGCTGCTGGCTGGCGGCGGCCTTGCATGTGTGGGTGCCTGGTCCCTCCGTTGATTGATGTGAGCCTCGTACCCTCATGTGTGCCGCATCACTTGATTGACGTGGGTTGCCGTGCCATCCCCGCCTGTCCCTACTGCTGCAGCTGGGTGCACAGGTGCCTGCAGCAGGCAGAGAGCGGAGCTGCGGGGCGGCCCTCAGAAGACGGTGCGTGCCTGCCATGCCATGCTGGCGCCATGCTGGCGCCCCACTGGCCTGCCTGCCTGCCTGCCCTCCCAGTCTAGTCCACTCTATTCTTAGTCTAGTCTGGTCGCGCCAGGACAGTTTTTCTCATGCCCTGAGACCTCAGGACGAACAACTTTTCAGACTTTGAGGTTGAGAGGGCCTGCCCTCCTGCTGGCATCGGCCTGCTTGGCCCGCCCTGCACCCCTGCTTATCCAAGCACCCGTGCCAGTCCCAGGGCATGTCCCGTTCCCCAACTTCCGTTCTGCACACCCCCGCAAGACCCTGCCGCCGCCACCCTCCACGCTGTGCACGCCCTGCAGGCTTCCCCCTGCTACCCACCGACCCCGACAGCCTGCAGCAGTGGCCCTGGCACCTCTTCCCAGCCCAGCCTGCTCCAGTGCACAGCCCCGGGAAGCTGCCTGCCGGCCTGGCAGCTCCCGCCGGGTCCACGAGGGCCGGAGCCGGGCGGCGGCGCGGCGCAGCCACCACCGTCGTGCAGCGGCGCTCGCCCAAGGCGCGGCCGCCGCTGCCGCGTGCGCCAGCTCAGCGAGGGGCCAAATCGGAGCCCAAGCAGGAGGCAGCAGCAGAGGAGGAGGAGGGTGATGGGGAGAGGGGCAGCCAGCAGGGGACGGCGGGCGGTGGCAGGCTGCGGGGTGGGTTTGGCAGGCGGGGCGGCAGCGCAGTGACACAGGCGGCTGCCAAGCGCAAGACGACGGGTGCAGCGCCTGCGATTAAGCGGGAGGAGCAGGAGGAGGAGGAGGGCAGGGAGCCGGCTGGAGCCGCTGCGTCTGTGGGCTGCGCGGGCGGGAGCCAGCAGCAGCAGCGGCAGCAGTGGCACACGGAGACTGAGGCGGCGACTGTCATGCAGCCTGCTGCTGCAGCCGCCGCTGCTTTCCCGGTGAGCGCGGCCTGGACTGTGGCGGTTGCTTGTATGTTTATTTGTTGATTGTTGGGTCCTGAGAAGGCGTGCAGCGCCCGCTGTGCCAATGTTGAACTCCCCCGTCCTCCGTGGCACAGGCAGCTGCCAGCCCACACCCTTGGGCATGCGCTGCCGCTGCACTTTGCCCTCTACCCGCCCTGACCCCTCCATGCCGCCACAAATTGCCCTTGGGTGTGCATCACTCTTGGGGCATGCACTGCCGCCGCACCCTCTGGCCCCCACCCGTGCATGCCAGCACAAACTGCCCTCACCTCTTTGCATGCGTGCCACCGCATCCTCTGCCCTCACCATTTGGAGTGCGCTGCTGCCACACCCTGCCCCTCAACCTAGATGCAGCGCCGCCACATCCTCAGCCCTCACCCTGCCATGCCATGCGCTCTTGCCATGCCCTTCCCCCCCACCTATTCTGCAGGCCGGCGCCTCGCACTCGCTCTTCGACGCCCTGTTTGGAGGCGCTGCCGCTGCGCCCCCGGCGGCCGCGCCAGCGGCGCCGCCCGGCGCAGAGCAGCCAGCTGCAGGCAGCCAAATTAGCCTTGCCCAGCCGTTCTTCCAGGGGCCCTTCCCATCAGACCTGCTCTTTGGAAGTGGCCTGTCTGATGACGGCGGCGCTGGGGCGGCAGCAGCGGCAGCGCCTGCCTCCTCCCAGCAGCAGCAGCAGCAGCAGCAGCAGCAGCAGCCGGCAGCAGCGGCTGCGTCTTCTCACCAGCATGAGCAGCAGAGCGCAGCAGCAGGGGCTGCCTCCTCCCAGCAGCAGGAGGGGGGGCAGCCTGCCCGGCCCAAGATGAGCCTGCGCGAGCGCATGAAGCGCATTGCAGCGTCCAAGGAGGATGGGGGGCCCAAGTGAGCGATGATGGATGGGCACGGATTGACAGGGGTGCTCACAAGGGACAAGTCCCAGCGGCACCGCATGTATGTGTTCTGTACTTCCTGTACTACTCCGCACCTGAGCGTTCTGTTCTGCATCATGTAACGGCCACACTATGACTCCCATGACTCCCGTTGGTCAAAACTTGGTTGTGGAAATGTCACAACAAAGGGTGTGCAAGGGGCTCGTTAGTCGAGCAGGGTGGCAGGTCAGCGAGGGCCGGCGCCGCTTCCGGTTTGTGCCATTGGAAAAATGCTCGGCCCTGTCCTGCCTGTCCTGGACCAGGTCAAGCAGCATTACTGGATACTCACATATTGTGTGTTCAGGCTCTGCGTTGTGTGACACAGGGTGAGCAGCAGAGTGCATCCTGTGCGGACCTGCCGCCGGCGCCGGCAGCGCGCACAGCGCAAGCTCTGCTGGCGACCACTGCGATCACCCACCCAATAATGCCGGCCAGCAGTGCTTCCAGAGCCTGTAACATGACGCCGGGCTGTGTGCGGGCCAAGGCAGGCGCAGCCTCGAAAGCTTGAAGTCTGCTTGGTTGTCGGCGGGGCCCGGCGCTTTACAATTCGCCTTTTCATCCCTGCGAGGTGCGCCGCTCCATATGCAAGAGCGAGTTTTGTCTGGGCAACGCTTTCGAACTTTGCGATCCGCTAGGCGTGCGCTTCCTTGGCACAGCTCTCGTTTCTGGCATTGCATTATTGCGTTAGCATGTTGCGGTGGGTACGCTGCGGTAAGAGCGGGGGAGACTGCTGGCACTGCTATCGCCGAGCTGCCGCTCCCGCCCACCAGGCGTCCCTCTGCAGCGTTGCGCGCCTCACCACTTATCCTCCCTCCCACACGCCCACCCTCAGCAGTCCCTGGCAGCCATGGCGTCGCATCCACGCACCGCAGCAGGGGCGGCGGCAGGAGATGCTGCGGTGCCCGCACCTGCCTCCCGCCCTGCCGGAACAATCAAGCCGATTGACAAGGGCACAATACACCGCATATGTTCTGGCCAGGTGAGGGCCCTTCTCTGCCCACAAACATGCACCCCCCGCATGCCCGCTGCTGCTCTAACTGCTTCTTCCTGACTGAACGGTGTGTCCGCTTGCTGCCGCTGCTGCTGCCTTGGCGGCCGGGTGGGCGCACTGCTCTGCCCACTGCTCTGCCCAGGAGGAGGTTCAAAACAGCGGGTGCCCGCTGCTGCCGCTGCCACGGTGCTGGATGTGCTGTCACTCGTTAGCTGTCAAGGCCGGCTGTGTGCACCTTCCCCGCCCTCCTTGTCTGCCCAGTGCTCTCCTCCTTCGTCCCGCATGAGGGATGCCGCTGGCCCGGACACATCCTCAACCTTACCCGGTCACATCCCAGGCCTCCCCCTGACTTCTTCCCCCTCCCATGCCGGGTCATCCTGGGCTGGCCACCCCAACACACCCCTGTCCACCCTGTTACCCCCAGCTGCCGCCGCTCCATGCCTGCTTCCCCTTCCTGCATGTTCCCTTCCTCCCACTGCCCTCCCACTGCCCTTCCTCTCCCTCTCAATCCAACCCATGCCCCCCCCTTCCCCCTCCTCCCCAATCCATCCATCATCCCCCCTGCCAGGTCATCCTCGACCTGGCCACGGCTGTCAAGGAGTTGGTGGAGAACGCGCTGGATGCGGGGGCAACGTCCATAGAGGTGGGGGCAGCCCCTGAAAAAGATGTGTGCCGGCCAGCCTGCTTAGGGTGAATAAGCTCACGTGGCATCAGCTTGCAGTGGCATAAGCTTAAGTAGGCGGGGGCAGCATCCGTAGTGATGGGGGCCGCCGGCCAGCTTGCCTGCCCAAGAGGCACCTGGCGACTACGGCATCCTGCAGGGGTTGTTCTGGCGACTACGGCATCCTGCAGGGTTTGTTCTGGCGGCTAAGACATCCTGCCGAGGTTGTTGTTCAGCAATGCGCCGGACTGTGCCATGATGCGTGCTCGGCAGAGCGCAACACAGAGGCGCCTTCTGGCTATGCGATGCTTCGCAGTTCACCAGCACACACCACCCCTCTCCTGTGCCTGCAGGTGCGGCTGAAGGAGTATGGGAGCGAGCTGGTTGAGGTGGCGGACAACGGCCACGGCGTGCCCCCCGCCTCCTACCAGGCCCTCACGCTCAAGTACCACACATCCAAGATTGCAGACTTTGGGGACCTGCAGGTGACACGCTTTGCGACTTTTCATTGCCTTGAGAATCACGTACACTTTATGATAGCAAGCGTGCTCTGGGACCTGCAGGTGACCTTCTTAGCAATCAATCAATCACATTTCAAGTCCAGGGGGAGCCAGCAAGGTCTCGTGGGACAGGGTGGGGGATGAGCGTATTGGAATGTAGTTTGTAGCAAATAAAAAGGTGGTCATGAAAGCAACTCTAAAGGCCTGCAGTGCGTGCGTGTTGGGTAGTACGTGGTGCATTGCGTAGGGATGAGCCGAAGAACGATCTGGGGACCTGCACAGCAAAACCCATTCCTCCATAGGCGCGCAGGTCCCCGCCGTGCTGTGGTCGCCTCACACCCCGCTGTGCCTGCTGTGCCTGCTCTGCCTGCTGTGCCTGCTGCGCCACTTCTGCAGGAGCTGTCCACGTTTGGCTTCCGTGGCGAGGCGCTGAGCTCGCTGTGCGCTGTGTCCGACCTCAGCGTGGTGACGCGCACAGCGCAGCAGGAGGTGGGGGTGCGCCTCAGGTGAGCAGTCTGAAGCTGTTTTGCATCTCAAAGTTCTCTCACAATAACACATTCAGCTACCGTGGGATGTTCGCAGCAGCTGTTCAAGAATGCAACGAGCGGGGCAGGAGGTGGGGGTGCGCCTGAGGTGAGCACACGGAAGCCAGCTAGCAAGCTGGTATACATCGCTCAAGCTATCAAAAATGTCACGAGATGTGGTGTGTCCGAATGAGCAGGGGGGCAGGAGGTGGGGCAGCGTCCCAGGTACGCACGCGGAAGCTAGCAAGCTGTCGTAAAGGTCGGGAGGTGTGGTGTATTCGACTGGGCAGTGCGGGGGAGGTGGGGAGGCGGCTCAGGTGCGTCTGAGGCAGAGAGAGTGGGGGAGTTGGCAAAGCTGGGTGGGTGTGCAGAGGAGCAGGGAAGCAACAGGAGAGGTGGGTTTGCAGAGGAGCAGGGAAGCAAGAGGTGAGGTGGGGGTGCACCCGAGGTGTCCGCCGTCGGGGAGGAACAGCCCCAGCGGTGGGCTGGGGGAGCCGGTCCACTCTCCATACAATGTATCTTCACATCAGATAAAGGATGCTTTGGATCCTCTGTGCGACACCCAGTGTGACAGGGCGCCCACACTAGTGCGATCTCCGTGTGCTCTTTGATGTTATAAATTTGTGACCGAGGCCGCTCAGACAAGCCCCTGGAGCCTTGCAACCAACCCCTGGAGCATCGCTCCATGCTTCAATCCCTGCTCCAAAAAGTTGACACCTAGTGGACGATGTTGCTCCCTCTGGAGCCTTGCAGCACCTAGAGCATTGCTCCCTGCTCCCACACCCCCTGCTCCAAATGTCGAAACCTGTGCATGGTGTTGGTTCATCAAGCCCTTGTGGCGCATTGCCCTTTGCGCATCGCCCCCCCCCCCCCAGCTTCCACACACCTGCTGTGCCCCCTCCCCTCCCCCGCAGCTACGACCACAACGGGGTGCTGACGGGGCAGGCGGGGGCGGCCCGCACCGTGGGCACCACAGTGGCGGTGAGGGAGCTGTTCAAAAGGCTGCCTGTCAGGTGGGGTGGCTGGGTGGGGCTGGATTGCATTGTATGATAGAAGGGTGGTGGCAGAGGTTTGGAATGGGCATGTTCAAACGGCTGCCTGTCCGGTGGGGTGGGGTGGCA
>JTEE01000115.1:1056393-1100451 GCA_002896455.3 Chlorella sp. ArM0029B | reverse complement strand
CCACCCCCTCCCCTCGCCTCACCCTGCCCTCCACGTTTCCCTGCCCTGGACCCCACCACCCTTACCCCTGACCCCATCACACACGCAGCTGGAGGTGGCAGTGGAGGAGGGCCTGCCCCCCCTTTCCATCGCCGGGTGGGTGTCCAAGGCGACGGCCAGCAGCGGGCGCAACACAGGCGCGTGTGCATGTGTTGTTTTGTGATTGTGTGTCTGTGTTTCAGGGACGGTCTGCCCAAGCGCAGATGTGCTGCCCTGCCACGCCGAGTGGCTGTTGCCGTACGCTTAGACCGGCCGTCCTCTGGCACACTGTATGTTTTGGTTCTCAGAAACCCATAAACTGACGTGAAGATATTTGTTTCAAGTGCCCCTGTCCAGGCGACCGCCAGTTCTTCTACCTGAACGGCCGCCTCCTGAGCCACCAAAGTCCGACTTTGCCGCGCCTTTGATGGTCAGCTTACAACCAACTGTGCTTCTGTCATGCCCCCTGGTTCAGGCGACCGCCAGTTTTTCTACCTGAACGGCCGCCCCGTGGACCTGCCCAAGGCGTGCAAGGCGCTCAACGAAACCTACCGCTCCCTCTCCAGCCCAGCCGCAGCCGCCAGCAGGCCCATGGCGGTGGTGGACTTCAGGTGAGGATGTGTGTGGGTCTGGGGAGAAAGAGTGCAGCGAACTTGTATGGATGTGGTTGGGGCATGGGCTGGTGTGGTGTGATTGGTGGGGGGTGGGGGGGAAGAGTGCAGCATACTTGTATGGACATGAGCTCTGTTTGGTGTGTTGGGGGGGCGGTGGATGTTAGTAGTAGGATAGTGGGGGAAGCATGTGGTGGAGTGCTTGTGGCTAGGGAGCTGGACCCCAACAGCTGGTGGGTGGACTTCATGTGGGGGCGGCGTGGGTGGGCCTGGAGCCTGGCGAGGGGCCGGGTGCTGGGTGGCAAATGTGGCGGCTCTTGAGGGGGGTGCTGCGGCCTGGGGAAATGGAAGCGGTGGTCGCTGGCCTGCTCTGCGCCACAGTCAACCCTGAAACCCTAAAAAGAAACCTTAAAATCCTATTGGCTGTCCCTTGCCCGCCTCCCATTTGCCCGTGATCCCACCTGCTCACCCCGCGCCTCCCTCTCCCCCTGCAGGCTGCCCACCGACAGCTATGACGTGAATGTGACGCCCGACAAGCGCAAGGTATGTGTGTGTGCGTGTGGGCGGGGGGCGGGGGGGGCGAAAAGGGTGCGTTGGGGGCACGTGGCGGGGTGATTGGCATGCCGGTAGGGCGGCGCAGGTGTGGGATGAGCAGACACCGCAGGGAAACGCGCCCGCATGTGTGTGTTTGTGCAAGTGGGAGCGTGACGCCTGACGAGCGCTGGGTGGCAGGGGAAGGGGGCTTGCGAGGATGCTGGGCATGCTGGTAGGAGGGTGGCGTGTGAGGTAGGATAGAGGGCCACATCCACACGCCTGCTGGCTAGCTGTGGGAGAGATTGTTGGGCCTGGGGCTGGGTGGTGAGGGGATCCATCAGTAGCAGAGGCTGTTCTGTGCATGCCCCCACCCACCCTACCTGGCCCAAACCAAACCAGACCAGACCCATGGCCCCGACCTCATCCCGCCTGCCCCGCCCGAGAGTGTGTGAAGGGGAAAGGTCAAAGTCCGAGGGAGAACGGTGCAGAATTGAGACCGAGGGGAACTCCCTTCGGGTCCCCCTAATGAAAACTGTGAAGTCAAAGTGCGCCCTCCCCCCTCCTGCCCCCAGGTGTTCCTGCACGCGGAGAAGAAGATTTTGGAGGCTTTCCAGCAGGGACTGCAGGTCCTTTGGGAGCCCTCCCGCTTCACTTACGGCGTGAATGACGCGCTGGGCGTGACCCAGCAGGGGCAGCAGGCACAGCAGGCACAGCAGCGGCGGTCCCAGGGCAAGGGCGCGGCGGCGGCGGTGGCGGCGGGCGCCCGCTCGCTGCCCTCTTTTACGCAATTCACGGCGGCGGGGGCGGTGCCTGCAGGGGCCTCGGTCTCCACAGCGCACAAGCGGCAGCGCCAGCAGCAGGGGGAAGAAGAGGAGGAGGGGGATGAAGAGGAGGAGGGAGGCGAGCAGTGTGCGGATTCAGTAGGGGGATCAATTGAGGAGGGCAGCACCTTTGGTGCAGAGGCGGGGCCATGTGGTTCCCCGCTCGCCAAGCGGCGCGCTGCCCTCCCTTTGGCCGCATTCGCCATGGGCAGCGGCAGCGCCGAGGGCAGCCAGCAAGGGGCAGGGGGGGCAGCAGGGCACAGCGCCTCACAGCAGCAGCAGCAGCAGCAGCAGCAAGCAGCGGGGCGGCAGCGCTCGCTGCTGAGCTTTGGGTTCCAGCAAGAGTCACAGCAGGCAAAGCAGGCAAAGCAGGACCAGGCAGGGGAGGAAGTGCAAGAGGCACACTTGCCAGATCGGGGCGGCAGCTGCAGCGAGCCGTTGCCAGCTGGCGTGGGCCGGCAGCAGCAGGACGATGAGGAGGCACAGCAGCACGCGCAGCAGGGGCCGGAGGCGGCGGCGGCGGCATCTGAGGCTGCGGTGCTTCAAACCACGCCGCTGTCTAGCGGGGGTGCTGGCGGCATGGTGGCGGCTGCACAGGGGGCACAGGAGCAGCAAGCACAGCAAGCACAGCAGGGGCGGCAGCAGCAGCAGCAGGGGCCGCTGTCAGCGGCTGCTGCCTTTGTGCCGCAACCTGGTGGTGAAGCAGCGGGAAGAGGAGGAGGGGGAGGAGGTAGAGAGCTTGATGCGGATGATGAAGATGCCCTGTATGAGTTGAGCGATGATGACATGGCACTGCCAGCAGGGCAGGCGCCCGCCAGCGCAGCAGACACAGCAGCCACAGCAGCCACAGCAGCAGCGGCAGCGCAGCCACGTGCCGGCGGCCGGTCGGCGGGGGAAGCTGCTGCGGCAGCGGCAAGGGTGCGGCAGGGTGGTGCTGCTGCGCCAGGGCAGGTGGCCCAGGCAGAGGAGGTGGAGGGGTCAGAGGGTGCGGTGCGCTATGCCACGTCAGCAGGCGGTGACATCAGCGTGTCTGCTGACCTGGCAGGCATACGCCAGCGCCTGCTGCGCGCAGCGCGCGCCACGGCAGCAGCACAAGCACAGCACGGCAGCAGCGGCGGCGGCGGCAGCGGGCACAGCAGCAGGGGCAGGCAGCGCTCTGCTTTTGCTGCTGCCTCGCTGGCGGGAGGTGGCGCCAGCGAGGCGGGGGGCGGCGCAGCGGGCATGTCGCGGGAGCAGGCGGAGCAGGTGGCAGGTGCGCCCTGGCAGCAGTCTGGCTGGCTTGAGCGGCTCGGCCGGTGCCCTTATTTCGAAGCAGCATCCTACAGCGTCCGGCCGGTGTCCCTTGCTTGTAGCAGCAACCTGCAGCGGCCGACCGGCGCCCTTATTGTGCCCGCTGCAGCAGGCACGCTTGGGCGGCCCGGCCGGCATGCACGGCGACGTTGTGCCAGCCAGGCAATACGCGCAATTTGAGAGCCAGCACGGGCACAATTGCTGCCTAACAAGTATTGGACTTGACACGTTGATTGTTGAACTTCACACACCAGGACTTATTTAGAAGCCACGAACACATGCTCACCCTGCACCACACATCCCTCCCTCCCCTTGCCACCCCGCAGAGCAGGAGCTGCAGCGCGTCTTCTCAAAAGAAGACTTCCCACGCATGCAGGTGGGGCAAGGGGGCGGGCGCCCTGCCTGCCTGCTGGCTCGCCGCTTGCGGTGGATGACCTGCCGCCCACCTGTTCACCGGCTGCATGACCCGCCTTGCCTGCCGGCCACTTGCCCGCCCCTTTGCTCGCATGCTCCTGTGCACAATTATCTGCATTCAACCGCTCGCGGGGCTGCACACATGCCTTCTCCTCCCCCTCCCCTTGCTGTTCTCCCCAGGTGCTGGGCCAGTTCAACCTTGGCTTCATCCTGGCCAGGCTGGGCAGGGACCTGTTCATCATTGACCAACACGCCAGCGGTGAGGCGGGGGATGGGGGGGAGTGTGGGACCGGGGGCGCGCTTCAGTTGTAGTAGCGCCTCTCAACACCGACCAACACGCCAGCGGTGAGGCGGCGTGGGATGTGTGCTGTGGGGGGGTTGATGCGGGGTGGGGGTGTGGGGGGGCGAGGCGGGGTCGAGGTAACATCTGACCTCACTTGCCCTCCTCTGCCAAAACAATACAGACGAGAAGCACAACTTTGAGCGCCTGCAGCGCAGCACGCAGCTCAACCGGCAGCCGCTGCTGGCGCCCCAGGCGCTGGAGCTGTCTCCCACGGAGGAGCTGACCGTCAGGTGTGGGGGCGCCATCAGAGCGGGAGCACACATGTTTGGTGGGGGGGGGGATGTGCAAGGAGCGCGGTGTGTGCCAGAAACGCCACCAACTCTCAACACTGAGACCTCGGATAGGGACATTGAGAACTGTATACAGTACCAGTGATTTATCCACGAGCGCCCAGCTGGCTGAGCTGTTTCGCCCTTGCCCACGGAGGAGGTGGCCGTCAGGTGTGTGGGTGGGTGGGGGTGCCCTGTCGGACGGGTCTCATCTGCAGGGCGACCTGATTCTTTCTCCACTCTAGGGCTGGAGCACCGGCCGTAAGGATGTCTGCACAAAGCTGCTGCGCATAGCTTAAGCATTTGACAGCCTAAGAGCCCTAAGAGTCAGCATTCTCGTTCGCCCTCCCTTCCCTCCACTGGGCAGGGACCACTTGGATGTGTTCCGCCTCAACGGCTTCGAATTCCGGGAGGACCCCGCCTCGGGACGCCTGGCCCTGTCCGCCGTCCCCTTCAGGTGGGTGGGCGGGTGGAAGCGTAGGTTGAAGTGTGGGTGGCCCCGTCTGTGTGTGCCGGTCCGGCAACCAGCAGCCAAGGGTTGCAGTGCGACGCGCCAGCAGGGGCGTGGCCCCGGCCGCCGTCCCCTTCTGGTGGGTGGAAGCGTGGAAGTTTGGGTGAAGGGGCCCTTTTCTGTTTGTGCTGGGCGAAGGGTTGGCATGTGACCATCCAATGGGCGCTTGTTTGGCCTAGGCCTTGGATGGGATGCCATGCGGAGGTGTGTATCGCCCGGGGGGTGAGTGGGGCGGCAGAAGGAGGACGTTAGCAGATCAAAGGGCCAGCAGTGTTCAGCGGGTAAAGCCCCTATTCCCACTGACAAGGGTGTGTCTCTCTATCATGTGCACGCCGAGCAGAGCAGAGCTGCATTTGCCCTCGGCAATATCGGCCCGTCTGCCCACCCACAAGTTCTCCCCACCCACAGCCTGCCGTGCCCTGCCCGCCAACAACAGCCCAGCCTGAGTGCGGCCCCCCTGGCCCCCCTGGCCTGCCGCAGCAAGAACATCATTCTTGGGCCCTCGGACAAGGAACCCACACAACACCTGCCCGCTAACACCAGCCTGAGTGTGCCCCCCTGGCCCCCCTGCTCGCAGCAAGAACATCACTTTTGGTGCCTCTGATGTGATGGAGCTGGTGACGCTGCTGGACAGCGGGGGGGCAGGCCAGCCGTGGGCGGTGGGCGCGCAGGCGGGGGCGGGGCAGCTGGGGGCGGTGATGCGGCCATCCAGGTGGGGACCAGGGGCAGGGGCAGGGCGGGGAGGGCGGGGATGCAGGATGAGGAGGGCTGGAGCGGTGCCGACAGGTGGAGGGAGGGGCCAGGGGGATGGGGGGAGACACCAAGAGGCGGCTGTGGGCCCGTACTGCTTCTCGTGCCCGCTGGTGCCTGGAAGCTGTCCGCCAGCACGCCAT
The DNA here is from genome assembly GCA_002896455.3 of Chlorella sp. ArM0029B. Taxonomy (NCBI): domain Eukaryota; kingdom Viridiplantae; phylum Chlorophyta; class Trebouxiophyceae; order Chlorellales; family Chlorellaceae; genus Chlorella; species Chlorella sp. ArM0029B. The sequence continues at coordinate 1,094,747 of JTEE01000115.1, read as the reverse complement.
GCACAGCGCGCTCTGCCACCTTTCGTTCCTCCCACTTGCTGAGCGCTTTGCCATGCCGCTGCCGCTCGTGAGTTTGTGGTCAACAGTCCCCTACCGTTCCCCACCCACCGACCCACCCACCCATGCATGTCATGATCACGTCATGCTGCAGGGTGCGCGCCATGCTGGCGTCCCGCGCCTGCCGCTCCTCCATCATGATTGGCAAGCCGCTGCACACCCACACCATGCGCCTCATCCTGGAGCACCTGTCCCTCCTGCAATCACCCTGGAACTGCCCGCACGGCAGGCCCACCATGCGGCACCTGGCGCTGCTGCCGCCGCCGCCGCCGCCGCTCTGAGGGCGGGCGGGGGAGGGAGGCCGGCTGCATGCGGGTGCCTGTTGAGGGGAACCCCTGGCCTGGCTGTGTGTAACACGCGCGTGGCTGGTTCATTACGTTACAGTGTCGGCAGGCGGGCGGGCATAAGAAGGGGCACAGGCAAAAGGACGCTCTCTTTGGGCGGCTGCGGGGCAGTGCAGCGTGGCGGCACTCGATCCTCAAGGCATTGTGTCGCGAGGCAGGAAGTGACAGTTGGCAAAAGTCGTTGAAGTCAAAAGGGTCAGTGCAAAAGAGAGGGGACTGTGCAAAGCAAGGAAGGGGAGGCAGTTCAAAAGGCAGACGGCAGGGGTGAAGAGGAGTGTGTGTGTGCGTGTGTGTGCTGGAAGGGTGGCGTGGCAGTTGGCAAGCAAGGGGGCTGGATGTGGCAGGAAGAAAGGAAAGGTGGAAGCATGAGATCGGGGCCGGGCCGGGCCAAAAAATGTGGCGGCAGGGGGTGCAGAACATCCTGCCGTAAGATCATCCATCATCATTCGTTCAAAGGCAGCGGCAGCTGACCACACGGCATGAAGGGGCGGGAGGGGGTAGGTGGGGCATGGAAGGGAGCAGGAAGGGGAGCAGTGGGGGAACACCAGGAATGCCTGGGCCCAGGCTTGGGGAAGAAAAAGAGCGGATTGGGGAACGCAGGAATGCCTCGCCCCGAACTTGAGGGAGCAAAAAGGAGAGCATGCACAAACGTGCGGGGAGCGGAGCTGGACAAGGCAGGGAGCATGCGTTGGAAAGGAGGAGGGAGGGGCAGGGCAATCGAGAGTGGAGCTGCCAGGCTTCTGTCGCACAGGAGCAGATCCGACGCTCCAAGGGGGAGGCCACGGGGCGGCTCAGCTGGCCCCTTATTTAACTCGCTAGCTTCACGCCCCAGGTGGGGGCAGTGCCAGCGTCAGGCTGCTGATCGGAAGCCAAGCCAGGCCACATTGCTGGGAAGGGTCGCGGGGGAGGGGCCAAGGGAATAGTGGAAGGCCAATTCTCAGCGATGGGCAGTGGCAACGCCACCGCCACACCTTGGAAGGTGGATGGGTCGAGCAAAGTGATGAGCTCAGCGCAGGGCTGCGGACAGCGCCGCTGCCACCCCAGCCACATCATCTACAATCACGCCGTGCACGCCCAGGTACCACTGGCGGCGCACCCAGTCAGGGTCGTTGTTGGGCAGGCCTGCAATGGAGGACAAAAGAGCAGGCAGGTGCATGCCGGTGAAGAAGGGCAGGGACATGAGGGGCACGGCATTACTGGTGGCACTAGAATGCCCCCTCATCCCAGCTCTCCTGCTCCGTCAGCCCGACCTGCCCAGCTCAACCCACTCAACCCACATTAGCCCCGCTGGTTGGGCGCCAGCCGCTCACTGCAGGTCATCACCCGCGGGCCACGGCCTGCTCTGGCAGCCCACCCATACGGGATGCATCCAGCTTTCTGTGCCCACCACTTGGCTGCCAGCCAGCTCACAGTCGGCCAGCACCCGCAGCCCCACAACGCACACATCCCTCTGCCCACCCCACACCATTTCCCCATGATAGAGTGCTGCCCAGCTCACCGTAGGTCAGCACCCGCAGGCCAAGGTTGCGCGCTGCCTCCACCCAGTAGGCGCCGTCCCTGCCCCCTTCCCCCGCCTGCAGCGCCTGGGTGTTGAGGATCACGCCCTGCAGGCCCGCCCCCGCAGCAAAGGCCACGGCGGCTCCCAGGGAGTTGCGGCGCGCGTCGGCGTGCGCGTACTGGCCGCCGCCGGAGAGGAACATGACGGAGGCATTGGGGCACCTGCAGGGGCGAGGGTGCGGGGCGCGGCGGCGTGTGGGCGTGAGCAGGTGGGTGCACAGAAGGGAGTGGGACACCCAGGCAGCGGCAGGGCAGCATGCAAGGAAGCACTGCCCAGCAAGCCACGCCAACGCCACGTCTCATCTCTTCCTGCCCCACTTTATGAAGTGCCCGGCAACCCACCTACCCGTCACCCACCCCACCCCACACGTGCCCGACGTGCAGGCCAACATCCATGGCACCCCACACACACCAGCCCATTGTTCCTTACACCACGCACCCCTCACCTGCGCTTGACCTCCTGGCACACGCAGGGGTCAAAGGATGAGAAGACGATGAGGCGGGGGCCGTGCGCCGCCAGCCCCGCCTCCACAGCCGCCAGCGTGGCGCTGACCATGCGGTCCACCTCGGCCGCCGGGGTGACTGCCACGCAATCGGTTGTGGCCATCTTGATTTCAATGTCAAAGGCCACGCTGGGAGAGATGCCCGCAAACACCTGTGGCAGCACGCCGGGGGCGCGAGGCAGGTGGGTGGGCAGGTCGCTTGCCACAGTACTCACTTGCAGCGGGAACAAAAGGCACGAGTCCCAGCCCCCCTCCTGCTGTCACCTCCAGCCCTCCTCCCTCCGCAGAATAAGAGGAGAGGCGCATCGGCACGACACCCAGTACTAGCATCGCACTCCCAACTCGGCACCTCCACTGCAAGCGTGGCGCGACATTGCACAGCCCCAAAACAAAAACCTCCCGCTTCCAATGTGGACGTCCCCCAGCACCAGACATCCTGCCTCCCGCTGTATGGACGACCCCAGCACGCATCCACCCACCCTCTGCCCACCTCTGCCAGCGTGGGGAAGTGGTCCTCCTCCTGGCACGCCCACGCCCGCAGCGTCGGCTCGTGCGCCACCGCCGGCACCCCGTTCTTGTGCTTGCGCAGCAGGCGCCGCCGGGTGCTGGCGCTGCTGGCGCTGGAGGCAGTGCTGACGCTGTCCAGGGAAGCCAGGGAGGCCAAGGACATATTGGAGGCTGTGGGGCTGCTGCCCATCAGCGGCGTGTCGGCGCCGCTTGCAGGTTCTGCAGCAGAGGCCAGCACGCCGGGCGCCGGCGCCAGGCTGGCAGAGCCGGCCTTGATGGGCGCCAGCTGGCGGAACTCGTCCAGGGTGAGGTCTGCGATGAGCACGCTGACGGGGCAGCCCTCCTCCCCGTACACCACGTAGTTGTCATGCCAGATGACGGGGACGCCTGGGGGGCGGGAGGGCAGGGAGGGAAGGGGAAAGGGAGGGAGTGAGGAGAGGGGGAGGGGTCAGGGGGGGCACAGGTTCAAGTGCGTAAGGAGCCCTGTCAGCTCCGGCACATCACGTTTCCTTGCCTTCCCTTTCCCTGATTTCCCCGACTCTGCCTGCTTCTCTTGCATTCGAACCTCACCGCCTGTACTGCTCCAGAAACGAGGCGCCTGCTCGCCAACCCCAACCATTACATCCCACCACCCTTGCCAGCAAGCCAGCCGGCTCTGATGGGCCAACAAGCAGGGCTGCCTCTGGCGAGGCAACAAGCCAGCCAGCTCACCGTCGCGCGTGACCTGCACATCAAACTCCAGGAAGGTGGCGCCGCAGCCTACGGCGTGCTGAAAGCTCTTCAGCGTGTTCTCGCGGAAGGGAGCGGGAAGGGGGGCGCTGCTGGTGGGGTGCCACACGTTGGCGCCCATGCTGCGGCGCAGGGAAGGGGCGGGCAGGGCAGGGTCTGTCAGCCGGAGAGCAGGCAGATGAGGCGGATTAGACCTGCCACGGGTGCAAGGCGAGTGCGCAGGGCAGGGCCGATGCAAGCACGGCGGCGCACTGGCTTTGGGTGGCGCTGGGGTGCTGTAGATGCCACAGGTAGCTAACCGGGCTTCCCCAGAAGCTCCACGTGACGCCCCGCTGCATTCTGGCTGCCGTGAGCACCCACGTGCGGCAGGGCAGACTCACCCGCGGTGTCCGCCCAGGGCGAGAGTGTCTGCCGCCGAATCCAGCAGCCCCGCAAACTGCTTCAGCTCCGCCCAGTCCATCGCGCCAGAAGGCGCACTAGCCTGCCAAAGGGCGGAGGGGCATCGCGGTTGGGGCCCCAGGCCAGACGCCAAGCCAGTCGCCGCTCCGTCCGCCGCCTGCCGCCAACGCCGCCGGTGGTCAAAACCCAGTGCAGGCCGGAATGCCCTCGGCTGGCCACGATCACTGCCGGCTTGGCGCTCTGGCAGCGTCGCGGGCCCACCAGGCAGCGAGCCCGGCTGGGCGCAGCGGTCACGGCAGCGCGTCCAACCACCCGCCAACACGTGAAGGCCTCACCTGCCTCATCGACTGCATCGCGCGCGCCTGTGTCGACCGACTGCCCAGCTCAAGAGCTCCTGGAAGGCGCTGGCAACTGTCCCAAGCGGCGGGTATGAGACCGCTCCCGGACGCCGCCGCCACTGCTCTGTGTATTCCTCGGCGCCCTGGGCGCAGGGCCGTCTGGGCACCGCGGAGCACCACCGAGGGCATGTGACACGAATCAAACAACGCGCCGCTAGTCGGATCTTCGGGACCTTGAAGGCATCATGCCGCCACCTCGGCCTCGGCGCACCCGCCGTGCTGGCTAATGCCGAGGCAACAGGCATTGTAGTAGGGTGGGGTGATCTATGATGCCGTTGCACCCCTCCTTGCGGCAAGTAATGACAGAATGAACACCGTCAGACTGGGGCCGTGCTGCCCCCTGGATGATTACGCAAGTGATGCACGCTGCCGCTCCCAACCGCCACAGGCACCCCGTTTGTTGGGAGCTTGCGATCCCGATGCTGCAGACTAGCAATACCTTCAAGCCCTTTCAACATACAATCTTTCAAGGGCAACATCACACCGAGTCGTGCGGCGTGCAATCAACGCGCTTTGTGCCTCAACTTCGCGCTGCTGCCCTTGCACCCTCGACAAGTGGACAGAAGCACCCCTCTCCTTTTAGACAGCACTGTGCAAGTAACAGCGCCGTGCTAAAACCCACGTCTCTAGCTTACACGCAAGAGTGCCTCCTGGGCACAGCTAGCTTCCAGCATGCAAACTGCATTGCAAGCGCACTGCCTTGAAGGCGCCGGCGCCACGCCCGCTTGGCGCATCTATGATCCCGCGCTAAACGGTGTCGGAGGGCACTTCACGACATTCGAGAGCATCCCTCGGCAGATATAACCGCCCCAAGTGTGCCACACCTTGATTTCACCGCGGGAGTGGCCCGAACCCTTTGCAACCCTTTGGCGCCCACAGCCCAGCCCGACATCATGCAGGGAGTCGCGGCCCACGACGCGATCGAGACTGACAGGCCGCATGCGGAGGCGCATGGGGAGGCGCGGTTTGCCCGTGCCGGCAGCCCGCCCCGCCTCACCGCCACACCAGTGAAGCCCGAGCCCCACGGCCCCTCTGTCATAGAACGCGAGCTGGGGGAGGTCTTGCACCCCGACCGCAGCGCCCGGCTGGGCCACCCGGGCGTGGACTGCTACTCCCTGCCCGCAGCGCATGCGCACAGGTGGGCCGGGGCAGGGGGCGGCTGCGGGCGGGAGCGGCGGGTGGGCGGCGGTAGGGGCGCGCAGGCAGAGCAGAGCCACTGCGTGGCCCACCACAATGCGGGTGACTGTGCGATTGTGTTCACGCCCCCACGGGGACAGGTAAGGTTGAGTTGACGTACCTTCCTGTGACGGAAAGCGGTTTGTCCGGCACCGGCACCGGCACTGGTGAGGACGCCTTTGCCATGTTGGTTTGTGCATTCGACTGCCCGCGGCCAGCATCCCATTGCCCCCCGCGTTCCTCCTCATGCTCCCGCAGGCTGCCCCAGTACAAGGACGCCCGAGAGCTGCAGCACCCAGAGGAGGCAGAGGCACCGCTGCTTGTTCAGGTGGAGGCGGCGGCAGAGGGCCCGCAGGATGCTTAGCACACGTGACCACGGCTGGCAGCTAGCTCTCGGTCAACCAGCTGTGGCCGGACATGCAGTGAGCTGTTTCGACGTTGCCTTTGCTCTGCCATGCGAGCCACGCTCAAGATTTGATAATCCAACAGGGCTGCCGCCGCCCTCCTCAGGCGCAGCCCTCCCTACCGTGTCCCAGCCTCGTCTCCGACCTGGCCTTGTCTTTGCTGACCTTATCCTAGAGAGCACACATGAGCAAATTTATTCGCTCCCCAGAGTTTTGACCTGAGCGCCAGTGTAAACCTGCTGTAAGCAGTATTGTTTGATGGCCCACAGCACCGACGGCAGCACCGCAGCATCCGCGCTGTCGTGCGCTGAGTGTGTCGGGCGGGCCGCCTGTGAACCCAAAGTTCTTTCGTTTTCACCACCGGCCTCCTTCCCGCTCCCTCCATCCCCCCAAGCGAGAGTATGCGCTTCTAGCAGACTCGATCCGCTTGCCAAACATCCAAGGGGCGTCTGCACGATGTGGGAGTTTATGAAGCACGCGGCCTGGCGGCTCACATGGGGCCCGGCCCGCATCCCCGACCTAGGAGGGCGCTGCTTTGTCGTAACAGGAGGAAACAGCGGGCTGGGTGCGCGGGTTTGGGAGGCACGGGAGGAGCGGGGCTGGCATCGAGGCGGGGCAGGCGGCGGCGACGAAAGTGGGTGGTCACTGCCAGCTAAAATCAGCTACTTACTCATATGCCCGACCTTGTACCTCGGGCCCTCTATCCTGGTGAGAACAGGGTATGAAATTTGCAAGGAGTTGGCAGCGCACGGCGCGCACGTTGTGATGGCGGGCAGGAACGAGGACAAGGGCCGCGAGTGAGCAAGTTTTCGCTGCCTGCCTGCCGTCTTGCCTTCGTGTGGGCTTGACAGCTGGCTTGGCACAGAGCTGTGTTTGGCACAAAGTCGAGCAGCAGCTCAAGGTCGTGCCTGCCTTCTAACCGCCCGCCCGCACGCACGCCCTGCTGCTCGCTTGCTCGCCGTGCCTGCTCACCTCCCTGCCCACCCATCATGCCTATCTGCCTGCCCAGCCACATGCCTTTGCCTCTCAAACCCTGAATTTGCACGTTTTTGTCCGATCACGCTTCTGCACTGCCTCCAGTCCTCCTCCCACCCTCCCTTTCCGTCTCGACTGTGCCTGCCTGCCCCTCGGCGCCATCCCTCGCTCACCCGCCTCCTCCCTCCCGCCTCTCTCTCTGCCTCCCTCCCCTCCTCAGCGCCATTGCCCGCATCCAAAAGGAGGCAGAGCCCAGCGGTACGCTGCAGTAAATGCATGTCGACCTGGCCTCACTGAGGTGGGTGAAGGTAGCAGAGAGGAAGGTGTACGTCCTTGCAGGCTGCTGTGCAGAGCAGTCGAGGCCGGGAGAGGAAGGGAAGCAGGTGTGAGCGCTGCTGTGTGTGAGCACAGCTTTTTTCCTGACGAGAAGAGGGTAGGGAAAAGTTAGAACAGGGAACGCATGGGATCTGCAGGGATTGGGTGAGGTTCCGCAGCTGGCGCCACCGGCTGGGTTGTGCAGCGCGCACAAAGCTGTGCAGTGCAGTGCACGCACACCGTTGTGCAGCCGCACACAGCGTGCACACAGCGCCCCCACGCTGCGTTGGCCTGCGAGCTACCCTAGCCATGCCGCCTGCTTCTGAGTGCACGTTTGCCTTCTCATGCCTAGCGTGCCTGCTCTCGGTGCCGCCCTCCTGGCCCCAACCTCTGCCCTTGCCCCCACCCTTGCTCTCGCCCCAACCTCTGCCCTTGCCCCCACCTTTGCTCTCGCCCCCACCTCTGCCCTGGCCCCCACCCCTGCCACCTCTTCCCCTCCCCACCTCTCCAGGTCGGTGCGCGCGTTTGCCGAGGAATTCCTGGCCACCCGCCTGCCCCTGCACTGCCTCGTCTGCAACGCCGGGCTGGGCCTGCCGCATGAGAGCCACACCGAGGACGGGTTTGAAACCACCGTGGGTGAGGCGGGGGTGCAGCGGAAATCAGACTGTAAAGCGTCAACGCCAAGCAAGCAAGCGGGGGGGACAGCACGCTTCCGCTGGCAGTTTGTCCCGCCGGTACCGCCACCTGCACGCCCGCCCCCATCGCCACCGCCGTGACCATTTTAAAGTGTCTTGCCTGGGTTCTTTTCCCAACCCCTCCCACATTCCCATCCGCACGTGCGCACTCCCTCTATCGCACCCTCACCCGCAGGCTTCAACTTCTACTCCCACTTCCTCCTCTGCCACCTGCTGCTGGACCAGCTCAAGGCCAGCGCACCCGCCAGGTCAGCGTGCACAGCAGGGCACAGCATGCGCAGCAGGGCACATCACTCACCCATGCCCTGGTGCCTGCACCCTGCCCTCAGCAGCCCTGGATCCTTTCCCTGCCTGCCCGGCCATGGGTCCCCTGCGCAGCCCTCCTGCCTGCCCCTTGCCCCTGGCGCCATCTGCCAATGCCACCTTCCCAGCCATTCGCCTCGCGCTGGCCCCGGAATTGTTTTCCGGCTTTCCTCTGCACCGCGCACCGCTGCCTGCTGTGCGCAGGATTGTGTTCATGAGCTCGCCGGAGGAGGCACGCGGGTTTGTTCCCTGGGACGGCATGAAGTGAGCGGACGAGGCAGGGTGAAGGGTTTGGGAGGGTTTAGGGAAGTTTTGGGACGGTTTGGGAGGGTTTGGGAAGGGTTGGGAAGGGTTTGGGTGGGTCCAGGCAAGCCTGAGGCCCTTGCTGGTACGGGAGCCTCGGAGGCAGGAGAGGCTCGCAATTGGGTGCCGGTAGAGTGGAACAAAGGGCTCGATTGCAACCAAGGGATCGCTGCGGGGAGTGCACAAGAGGCAGGAGAGGAGCGACGCATGGCACCAGCATGCATACAGGGGCCCGGGGACAGGGAGGCCGTGGTGGAACGCAGCTCCTTGGCCTGGTAATGCCGCCTGGCTCTGCCTGCTGCCGTGCGCTGTGCCCGCTGCCCCTCCCTCACTGCCCTGCATCTTAAAGACCGGCAAGCTAACCCTGCCGCTGCCCCCCGCACACAGGGGGCTGAACGTGGAGAAGAGCGACTTCAATTGGTGAGGCAAGAAACAATTAAAATGTAATAAATGCAGTTGTGAAAATACATCACAGAGTGTTGGTGCCATGCAGGGGGAAGGGCAAGGCGTTGCTGGACCACCTGGTGTGGAGTGAGGGTGGGGTGCCCACCAGGCAGCGTGCAGGGCAGCGGGGTGGGGAGCACTGTGCAGCACGCACAGGCTGTCGTGTCGTGTGCCTGCATCACACACATCTGCCCGCACCCCTTTGCCCACGCACGGATCGACAGCCGGCTGCAGGGCAGGGTATACATCTGTGCTGCATCATCCTGCTCCTGGGCCAGCATTCACCGCGACGCGGCCATTATTTTGTCGCTTGTGTACGCTTGCCTGCCTGCCTGCCTGCCTGCCTGCCCGCCCGCCCGCCTGCCTGCCTGCCTGCCTACCTACCTGCTTCCCTCCCCCCCGCTGCCCCTGCCAGGTATGGCTGCGCCAACCTGTGGAAGCTGATGGCGGGCAAGGAGCTGGCCGAGCGTCTGCACGTGAGCGAGGCAGCGTGAGGGTGGGATGGCGGGTGCGGGGGTGGACAGCAGGAGGGTGTGGGTGGCGTGGTGTGGGGGTCAAATAGCTTAGATTGGGGAGTGAGATTGGGGAGTGGGCTTGGGGGGTGGGAGAGCGTGCTGTGGAGAGGAGGGAGGATCAAGTGAGGCAGTGCAATGCAGCTTGGCATGGGTGGGGAGGCGGGCCGGGCACGCAGGCCGTGGACACGGCTGGAGCGGGTGACCAGAGCTGGCGATGGCCCAGGTGCTGAGGCGTTCACCCCTTTGGCTGGAAATAAAGTGGAGCTGCAGGGGCCTCCTGGCCCGCGCAAAATAACCCAGCCGGCTTCGATGAAGCCAGGGTGGGCGGCCTTAGCAGGGCAGCAGGGCACAGCAGGACAGGCCATGCCGTGCCATCCGTGCACCGCCCCGCCAGCCTTCTTGCCTGTGCCCTCCACCTAGTGGTGCCTCACACCGGCCGCCGGGTGTGACAACACCCCGCGGAACCCTTGGCCATGTACTGCCCCGCATGTACCGCCCCGCATGGCATGTACCGCCCCGCTCACCTGCATTGCCACAGCCACTGCTGCAGGGCTCGGTCGTGCCAGGGCCGTGCACGTACGCACACCAGAGATGCCAGGCCATTCATGCATCGCTCCGCCCGCCGTTAGCCAAAATCAGAGCCTTACTTGCCGCCCCTGTTGCAGGGCACGGGCGTGGACGTGTTTGTGGTGCAGCCGGGCATGAGCCAGACCGGCTTCTTTCCCAAAATGGTGCGGTAGGGCGGCAGAGTTTGGTGGGGCGGCAGGGAAGCTGAATGCAGCGCGGTGCGGTGATGTGTGGCGGCCCGGCCCACGTGACACGTCGCCCGCCGCCCAAGTCAGCTCGTGCGCTCCCGTACTATACATACTGCCATGCCAGTGCACACAGGGCACCTAGGCGAAGCCCACTTACCTAAAATATCTTAAGTTTTGAGAAAAGAAAGGTCCGCAAATGATTGGCATGTCACACGTGCACACCTGCTGTGCGCATTACAAGGATACACATCCCTGCTGTTCTGTTGCCCACGGGCATGCTGCGCTCCCAGGGGGAAAGCATCACCCATGAAGGCTCTCATTCAGCACCGAATCATACTACAAATCCCCTGCACTCTCAGTGACTGTGAACACGCTGCGCTCCTTACAGCTGCAGAGCGCCACACACCACAAGGTTTTCCTTTTGCACTGATTCAACAGAAACAACACACGTGTGCTATATGTAATTGTCCCCATGCTGCAGGACTACTCGCAGACAGAGAGCACGACCCACAACAAGATGCAGCAGCTGGCGGGGCAGTCGGCGGCGCGTGGCGCCACCTCAGCGCTGTTTGCCGCCACGGAACCCTCCCTGGCAGGTTGGCCTCTCAACCGCCCTTTGCCTGCCTCATGCACATGCTACTGATCCCACTTTGCAGCTGCCCGCTGGTACCGCTAACTCTATCACTATCGCTGCTGCTGCTGCTGCTGCTGCTTGCTGCCGCCGCTGCCGCCGCTGCTGCCGCTGCCGGTGCCGCTGCCGGTGCTGCCGGTGCTGCTGCTGCTGCTGCTGCTGCTTCCGCCGGTGTTGCCGCTGCTGCTGCTCTGCTGCCGCCGCTGCCGCCGCCGCTGCCGTTGCTGCTGCTGCTGCACCGCCCAGCATGATGCTGCACTGGCAGGTGGGGCATCAGCGCTGCTGCTGCTCGCCGCAGCGCAGCATGGTGCGCCGATTCTAGCGCCAGCTTGGCCCTGCCCCTGCCCGCTCTACAGGGGTTCTCTCGCTCTCCTCAGCACCCCATGCCCACCCGCCCATAACCCCGCCACCTCTTGTGTCAAGCTCCTGAATCAGGCTTGCCCTTTCTCGAGGCTGACCCCAGCCCCGCCCTGCCGCGCCAAACCGCCGCCCGGGCGGTTGCCCTGCTCTGCAGGCGAGCGTGTCTCCGGTTCTTACTATGGCCCCTACTACTTCCGCGTGCCCAACTGGTTCTCGGCGCACTTCGCCTTCACACTCAACCTTTGCCAGGCATGCGGGCGGGCACAGGGGCCAGGCGGGTGGGGGCGGTGCATTGCTGGCTGGAGGGGAAGGCAGGTGTCGGTTTCAGCGGGTGGGCGGTGGCACTGGCTAGAGGGGCAAGGCAGGGTGTGGTTTCAGGTGGGCGTGGTGTGAATGGAGTGATTCGCAGGCGCTGGCAGGCAGCACAGCTTGTGGGCGCAACTTGAAGATGCAGCGCCATGTCTGGGCACAGCCAAACTCCTTGCCCAACTTCTTTGGCCACTGGCACCTGCAGACGATGTCTCTGGAGCCGGCCAACAGCCTGGCACGGGACCCGCAGGCCAGGTGGGCAGGCACTCCCAGACTACTAGCACCCACACTTCGCTGGGGCGCCGGTAGACTGCCGGTAGTATATGCGCACACCAAGCTGTGCCACTCAAAGGGGGTGCTGCGAGGAGGTGGAGAGGGTGTGGTGGGTGTCAGGGGCCTCGGGCGGACGGCGGCGGCGGGGTGGGAGCCTATGCAGCAGTAGCAGTGTGCATCCATGGCAGTGTCTCGGCTCCTGCTGCTTGCCTGCATCACAACATGATGTTGCCCGTGTTGAGTGCTTGCCCACGGCGTCCGCCTGCCGCGTGCCCTCTCCTTCCTGCAGGCGCCGGCTGTATGAGGCTGCGTCGGATGCGCTGGAGGAGACGCTGCACAGCCCCCTGCCCAACCGCCTGCCCAGCCCTGCTGGCGCCCAGGAGGCGGCCGCCGCCTAGCTGTTTGTGCAGCCTGCCTCAGGCGGCCTGGCCCACAATGTGCCCACATGTTGACATCGTCTAGCCAGCGCCACTTCCCTTTGGGGGTGGGGAAGGGGCTGGGTGCCATCAATTGCAAGGGTCCAGAGGGGTCCAGCGGGGACCTTGCACTACAAAGCCTTTGAGGAAATTATAAATTACAGATGCCCGGGTGGCCACCTGTCTGCGCGTGAGCAGGCACCTCTGCACTCACGTCATCACCCACCCCATGCCACGTTTGGCGAGGAGCACAGGCACTGCTCCCTCACAACCCTGCCTGGCCGTATTTGCCCTCTCAACTACCGCCCCTACACCCCCTGCACCCCTAAATTCTCTGGCCCATCCACCCTCTCAACTACCGCCCCTACACCCCCTGCACCCCTAAATTCTCTGGCCGTATTTGCCCTCTCAACTACCGCCCCTGCACCCCCTGCACCCCTAAATTCTCTGGCCCATCCACCCTCTCAACTACCGCCCCTACACCCCCTGCACCCCTAAATTCTCTGGCCCATCCACCTCACAGTACTGGTGGAGCCCCACCCACCCTCATGCCCACATTTATTCCGGTAGCTGCTTGCACGGGACCTGCAGCTGCCTCTATGCTTTTCTTCTTGCTTTCTTTTGTGAAAGAGCCTCTATGCGCCGACTCTCTGCGCGTGGACTTCCTGTGTTCCTCGAGTGAACGCCTTCATCTTGCAGCTCATCCCGACCCCTGCATATTCCCAACGAAGTGTTGTGGTCGAACCACCACCGATTATGGTGCCGGTCCAAACCATGCACCGGTTCCGGTGCCATTCCCGCTCCACCCCCGCATGGGCAGTCGTTGCCTTGGCAAGCATCATTCAGAGGCCTTGTGACGCTTCGATTATAAGCTGGTGAACTTAATGTGTAGTACACAAGCATCATTCAGAGGCCTTGTGACGCTTCGATTATAAGCTGGTGAACTTAATGTGTAGTACACATGGTGCGCCTGCACCTCAGTTTGACGCCGCGGCGCTGCCAGGCCTGCCTGGTTCTGAGCGGTGCTGGGCGGCATGCAAGGGTGCGGCACGTGCCGCTACCTGCTCTGGCGAGCATGACCAGTCCTTTGCTTTGCGGTAGTTGCTTCTGTCAGATCTGTGGCCATCAACAGCCAGGACGCGGTAGTATCTTGAGGGCGCGCGCGGGACCGCGTTGCGAGTGTTCTCTCGCGGAGTGCCGCCACCGCGTCGGGCTGCACTGGATCTTGCCAGGTCCGCCAACCGACTGCTGAGGCGCCTCAAACATGGCGGTTCCTGCAAGCGCGACCGGCAGCTTGCTGCTGTCCATCCCTGGGGCGGAGCTGCACCGTGTGACGGGACACCAGCAATGGTTGGTGCAGCGCGGCCCGCTGACAGTCAGCGCCGTTGCGCAAGTAGGGGCGCCGCCGTCGCCGCCGCCGCCAATGGCGGCACACGCAGCGAGAGCGACGGGTGGTGCCAAGCAGCAGCAGCTGTACCCAGACCTCTACCAGGGCGGCCCCGCTGCTGGTGCGGGCTCGCAGAGTGGACATGGATCCGACATCATCGTAGCAGCAGTGGGCACCTATTCCTGGCCGCTCCTGCGCTCCACCCAGACGCTCAAGGTGCGCTGTGCAGGCGGCAGTGCCGCCTGCAGGCGCGGCTGTGCCGTGATGTGCTATGCTATGCCCTATTTGGATCTGGTTACTGCGGCGGCAGACGCACTCATCGAACCGGCGCCAGGTTGTGTGTAGCAGAGCAACAAAGGACTGGACTGCCTGCGCAAGGACTGCCTGCGCAACTGGGTGCCCGGCGCTGGCCCCACGCTTGCTTCCCGGCCCACATCTTCTCTTCTCACACTCACCGGCTGCAGGTGGGGCAGCTCACCTTCATCTTCAGCACGCCTCAGCACGACACATTCCTGTCGGGTAAGCCGCCGCTCTGCAGGAGCAGCAGCAGCAGCAGCAGCAGCAGCAGAACGGGCCTGCGCAGCCACAGCATGCGGCCGCCGTCCGCCGGCCTGCCCTGCCCTGCCCACCTCGCACCGCAGTTGCACCCCGTGCGACGTGCTGTGCCTTTGGTGCATTGCTGGCAAGTGCAGAGCTGTCGAGGAATGTCCGCCTCACGCTGCGTACAGCACCTGTGCACCCACCAGACACTTGTTGCGGGGCATCTGATGGTGGCCCCCTGCTGGCGGCGGGCACGGGGTGCAGCGACTGTGAGCCAGCCCCCCTGCTGCGTGCCTGCAAACGTGTCGCCATGCTCTGTCGTTTGCCCCTGCCTGCAGTGACGCTGGCGGCGGACACGGATGTGGCGGCTGTGGGCATGCTGGAAGCGATCCTGGAGGAGGTGACGGTGTACAGGTGGGGGGGAGGGCAGCCCGAGGGTCGTGGGGGCTGGGGCGTGTGATCGAGGGGATGTAAGGTGGGGGGTGGGGGGTGTGTGTGGGTTGGGGCAACAGGGGGCGAGGTAATATGGTGTGTGTGAGCCGTCTTGGCACGCTGGGCATAGTGGGGTGTTGTCAGTTGGCCTGCTTGTCAGCGGTGGGGTGAAGCGGGGGGCATGCTGGAGTGCAAGCTCTGTTGGAAGCTCGGCTCCGTCGTACAGGTGGTGGTGTGGGGATGCTGAGCGGATGCACGTGACTTGGGTTGGTTGTGAGCGGGCGAGTGGTTGGTTGTGACCGTCGCCTCGGGAGGAGGCCAATATGCACAGGCTGCATGGGCAGTGTTGGGGGAGTGGGCAGTGTTGGGGAAGTGGTGCAGTGGTTTGAAACGAGCGATTGATGTGGGTGGTGCAGTGGTTTGAAACGAGCGGGTTGCAGTGGACGAGTGGTGTGGTGGGAGGGTGGTGGTGCGGGCGGTGAAGACAGCCAGCGGGTGGCAGGTGCTGGCGGAGGGTTGACACCCGCTGGACTCCTGTTGCCTGCTGGTCTTGGTCTTGGTTCCGGCGGTTTTGAAACGAGTGATTGATGTGGGTGGTGCTGTGGCTTGAAACGAGCAATGGATGTGGGTGGTCTGTGCTGCTGGCTCAGGGGGGTGCACGCCACAGGCTACTAGCCAGCAGCAGCAGGGCGGCCCAGCCGCTCTCCCCCCTCACACCCACACACACAACACTACACCGAGAAGATCAGGCCTTGAACACCCTAACGCCCTAAACCCTCACTCCCCACACACCCCGGCTGCTGCAGGGAGTCGGCAGCGCTTCTGGCCGACCCCCAAGCGCAGGCTGGGGAGGCGGTGCTGGCTGAGCACGCCTACAAGAGCAGCCTGGCGCGGGGGGTGCACACCACCAGCAAGCGGCTAGCCACAGGGCTGCTGGTGAGGGAGGGGGAGAAAGGGAGTGGGCTGGGGCTGGGGCAGGGCATGGAGTAAACCGGCCGGGCAGTGGGGCGGCTGAGGGTCGAACCGCCTGGGGTGTTGCCGGTAGGGCTCCCAGCGGCGGCTGGCTCAAGGCCTGGCCACAGGGCTGCTGGTGAGGGAGGGTGAGGGCTGGGGCTGGGGCTGGGGCAGGGCATGAGGTAGACCGTCAGGGTGGTGGGGCGGCCGAGGGTTGAAACCTCTGGGAGTTGGCTGGTGTGGTGCCCAGCGGCTGCTGGCCCAAGCTGGCCCGAGCCCACCTACAGCACTTTTGCTGCACGCCAACGAGGGCGCCACTTGCTGCCCCGGCACCGCACCTCGCAGGCTCGCCTTAGTCGCCACTTACCTTCCTTCACCTTTGTTTTGTGCTGAACATGACGTGTAACCCTCACTCAGTCAGTCAGTCCTCCTTCACCTTGCCCACCTGCCCACCTTGGCCCTCTCTCTTTGCCTTCCTGCCCCTGTCCCACAGGCCTCTGCCACCTACGCGGCAGCCGGCATCAGCATGGGCGCACGGCGCTTCACGCCAGCAGAGCCCACCGCCACCCCCGTGGCTGTCTCGCCTGGCACCAAGAACAGGTGGGGGCGCACATGGGCCTGGCACAGCAAGCGTGCCGGTTGACTGCCCCATCCCTGCCCGCGCAAATCTGCACCCTGGTGGGTGCGGCGTGGGCTGCTGGGCACCGGCCTGCCGCAGCCAACAACGCCCTGACGCATTCGCCTTTCCTCTCACTCAATAGGGGGCATCCCCTATTGGAAAACCCCACTTGGAAAATTCGCAGATACAGGTGGTGCCGCTGGTACTGCTGGTAACCCATCAGGTTTGGTTGCTGCACGGCTGGCCATGGCCCTCCCTGCCTGCTTGCCCCGCCTGACCCGCACGCCCCACATGCATCCCGGCCCCCCGCTCCCTGCCTGCGCAGGTTCAAGCAGACGGCGCAGATGGCTGCCTATGCAGCGAGAGCCATGAATGGGGCGGCCGCAGCCGTGGGGTGGGCGGGGGCCAAGGTGGCCGGTGGAGGTGAGCGGGGCAGCGCGCTGCGCCTGCTTTGGTTGCCAGCTGGCAAGAGCTGAAACATGCAGGCATGCCAGGCTACCTTACCATCTTTGCCTGCCGAGCACCCCATGCAGCTGCTGGAGCGCAGCGGATTCAGTCAGATTTGAAGGGTTGTTGAAGCTGCCTTATGAAGCTGCCTTATGAAGCTGCCTTTTGCAACCGTTTTGCGCTGCCGCAGTTCTGAGGGCCGCCGGCGCCGACAAGAAGCTGAAGGCTGGGGAGGACCCAAGTGAGGCGGGGCGGTGGCTTTCCTGGTATTCCTTGCGGCTAGATAGGTGCCTTGCAGCCTGGGGCACACGACACTGCATCGTTTGGTTAGCTGCCTGTATAGAAGGGCAGGCAGGCAGGACCGCTGCCGCCCCACATGGCCTTTCCCTTCAGCTGCACGCTCGGCTGCGTCTTGCCCACCCACCCCCTGATTCTTTACCCACACTCCCTTTGACCGTCCGCCAGGTCCGCTGCGAGAGGTGGGCCACGCTGCGCTGATGGGGTTCTCACAGGTGAGAGGCGCAGCTGGCAACACACCCGACCTCCGTACATGGTTGGTGGCCGCTCTGGTTGCTTGGCTGTTTGCACTGGTTGGGCGGCCGATGCGAGCGCACCAACAGAGGTCTTTGTGGATGGAGGGGCGCGTCATATGTGTGTGTTACAGTCACCCCGCATAGTGGGCCCTATTGGACCGCGACAGGGGTCATGCAATTCCCGGCGCGGGCGGCTGCGCAGAGTGTTGGGCCGCTTCCTGCGGCAGCCGGGCTGCTCAGCGGCGGCGGCGGCTTGCTCTGCATTGACAGGGAGGCTCGCGGAGCGAGATGTGCCGCACTCCCCGAGTTTGAGCGAGGCGCCTGCTCTGCACGGCGCCCGGTTGGTTGATTGATCATTGAATGGACACCTGCCCGCAGGTGTGGGAGAGCATGGAGGATGCGGGCAGGACGGTGCTGCTGGCGACGCGGGACGGCACGGCGGATGTGGTGCGCCAGCGGTGAGGCACACGGATCCCCTTAACACGCGGGAGGGCAGGAGGGCAGGGGAAGGCGCGGCGCTCTCTCACAAGCAGTGTGGGGCAAGGGGTGCCTCGGCTTGAGGGGTGCCATCTTGCCATGATCGTGTGTACACCCTGGGGGTCCTCAGCAGGCGGGTGATGAGGCCCTGACGGCACGCACCCCTTGAACCGGGCGGCAGCGCACCCCCGGTGGGTGCAAGCATATGCTGCCCTGGCGTGGCAAGGAAGACAGCGGGGCTTTGTGCCTCTGCGGTGCACCCACACAGCATGGTGGGTGGGCCCAAGGATACATCTCCCAGCCCACTGCTGCACCTTTCTGGGTATCCCCGCCCTTTCTTTCTGGGGTTCCCCGCCCACTGCTGCACCTCTCTTCCCAGCCAACTAGGTTGTTGTACTTTGCGTTTTCCCAACCCGCTTCGAGTACAAAATTCTGCCGGCCCCAGCAAACCAGGCACCCCTGTGCAGCCCGGCCGGCCGCTCCCGCCTTGCCTCTCAACACACAACACTTCTCCACGCCCCTGCATGTGCTGCTCTGCTCTGCAGGTATGGCCAGGACGCGGCGGACGTGAGCGTGGACGGCATGAATGCGGCAGGGCACACGGCAGACGCCGCACTGGCAGGTTGGTGGCCTTGTGTTGGGAAGGGGGCACGCTATCATGCAGCACGCACATAGGCAAGTGCCCAGTGGCGGCCGGCTGCCGCCAGCCCTTGTGTGCTTGCCAGCGGCAGCGGTACCAGCGGCTGCTGCTGCCCTGCCAGTACTGCGTCTGCCGTGTATGCTTGCCAGCGGCAGCGGTACCAGCGGCTGCTGCTGCCCTGCCAGTACTGCGCCTGCCGTGTATGCTTGCCAGCGGCAGCGGTANCAGCGGCTGCTGCTGCCCTGCCAGTACTGCGCCTGCCGTGTATGCTTGCCAGCGGCAGCGGTACCAGCGGCTGCTGCTGCCCTGCCAGTACTGCGTCTGCCGTCTATGCTTGCCAGGGGCAACGGTACCAGCAGCTGCTGCTGCCCTGCCAGTACTGCGCCTGCCGTGTATGCTTGCCAGCGGCAGCGGTACCTGCGGCTGCTGCTGCCCTGCCAGTACTGCGTCTGCCGTGTGTGCTTGCCAGCGGCAGCGGTACCAGCGGCTGCTGCTGCCCTGCTTTGTTGCTGCCTGGTGAACTGGCGCGGCCGCCGCATGCGGTGTGCCAGCAAGGCGCTGTGCCAGCTGGCAGGGCGCTTGACTCAGAGGCCCACTTGCTTGCTCATGTGCTTGCGGCAAGTCCATTGAAATGTCTGTCATGCAGCCAGGTTAGGGAAGGGGTGATAGTTTGATAGAGTGCAAGCGCTGGCTGTTCTGCTCTGCTGCCCACTCCTTCCTGCCCGCCCTCCCCGCCCTGCTGTGCAGCCCGCAACATCGGGTTGAGAGCCTTGGCCAAAGGAGCGGCCAAGAGCACGGCCAAAGGAGTGATGCACAAGTGGGCAGGCGCTGAGGTGCCGGCGCCTGCCATCAATGGCGTTGCCGCCAGCAGCAGCGGGGTGGGTAGCAGCAGCCGCTTCAGCACCGCACCGCCCACAGCCCCAGCGGGGCGCCTGCCCGGGCCTGGTTTAACCTAATAGGCTTGCCACCGATGCCGTTGACCCTGGTGATGCTGCCCAGGAATGGATGCATCACAAGTGATCTGGTGTGGTCCGGTTTTGCACACATTGGTTATCGTGACACGCTTTAAATACCTGCATCTCTGCCTGGCAGGGCAACACGAGAGGAAGGGTGTGTGTGCCAGACCAACATTTTCGATTGGTGCCGATCCCCCGTCGCCCTTGACCTCCTGCCATGGCGAAGGTCGTCATGACTTTGGGGTGTGTGCCTCACAGACACAGAATTTCTATTCGTCAGCTTCTTCGAACAAAGACGTATGGAAGACGTGCACAGCTTCAAGATGTTTGCCTAGCGCCAGGGCTTCTGGATGCATGCATCTGATTCAGGCCTGGCCAGCCCTTGGTTTACCAGCATCACCTGTGGCTCCCTGATTGAAACCAGGTTGCTGGGGCCGGCTGCCGTCAGCTGCACCCCCGCCTCAGCATGCGCAGCATTACCGAGGTTAAGTCTTTAGGGCCCCAATCACACCAATCCACAGCCGACAAGCCTCCGAAATGTCGCGGCGGCAGCTGACCCTCCTCCGCCAGCTACAGACGGGGTATGAAGATGTATGCCGCTCCCAGGCGCAGGCTCCCCAGCCAGGGCTCTTGCTGAAGTGGGCATCCGAACTCTCAGTGGCGGAGGGCACGCTGCAAGATACGCCGGAGCTCAGGAGGTGGGCTTTCGCACACTTTTTTGCGCCTTCTGTCTGCTGTCACGGTTTGATGGCTCTCCAGCGTCTCTAGTGCGCCAACCAGAGATTTGGCAATCACGGCAGCCGCCCCCAGCCCGCGCACACCGGCCACGCCGCCCCTCTGCCTCGCCGCCGCCCCCGCCGCCCCTGCAGAGAAATGGTGGCACTGGCTGCACAGCTGGCAGACTTCAGCAGGGCAACCAGCCGCGAGCTGGATGTCCGTCCTTCACATGAAACGCTTGTGCCAAAAGTTGTGGCGCTGGTTGCACAGCTGGACGCGGCCACATTTGGCGCTGACCGCGCTGGCCCTGCTGGGCTCGGCACTGGAGCTGCCGACACAAGTCGCGTTCCGGCTTGCCAGCGCCGCGTCAGTTATGTTTGAGCCCGGCCGGCATGTGCTGCGCATTGCACGCCACGAAGGGCTGCCATTGGAGGGGTATGTGCTCAGGCAGCTGGTGTGTGCGGTCATGGTGGTCGCGCACCTCTTGGAGCCCGGCGGGCAGGCGGTGCCCGCGCTGGCGGCCTTTGCCAACACCACAGGACGGCCAGGCGTGCTCATGCCCTGGCTGCGGAGGTCATTGGCGCGCTGGAGTCATGCAGCGGTGCGTCTGGTTTCCTGGGTGCTTGGTGCATGGTAGAAGCGCGAGGGGGGAGGGGGCGGACTCTGCCATCCCTTGCCGTGCTTCTCACTCCGATGGCTGGCTTGCCCGCTGGCTTGCCTGCTGGCGCGGCATCCAAGGTAGCCTGATCTGATTTCAAATACTTTCACGTGGTGCAGCTGGCCAACCTGCCCAACCCTGCCCCAAGCTCCACCTCTGCCCAGCCTGTCTGCCCCTGCCCCTGCACCCTGCTCTGCAGACGAGGCGGCCGCGGCCCTGTCCATCCACTGCTGTTCGCTGGCCGGAAAGCTCTTCACCACGCCCGCCTTTGCCAAGCACGCCGCAGCGCTGGCAGCCAACGCGCCCCTGCAGCATTTTGTCGCCCGCCTGCTGCTGCGCCGCTGCCTGCCAGCCCTGGCGGCCGAGGCGTCTGCCAGCCCTGGGAAGATGCTGGATCAGACCAGCGAATCCCACAGAGCCATGCCCGCGCTGGGCCCAGTGCTGTCGGCCGGCTGCCTGAAGCCCGCCGCCCTGCAGCTGCTGCGGCAGGACGGCAGCGCATCCGCAGTGCGGCATGCGGCGACCATTGCCAGAGCGCTGCCGGCCAGCAGGCCTGACGGCTTGCCTGCTGCGCTGCACAGCCTTGCACACGGCCATGCCTGGGGGCTGCTGGCGACGGTGAGCCGCAGCCTGATTAAACAGCCGCCGCGCACCGCAGGGGCTGGGGGCAGCACAGACGGCAGCGCAGGTTGTCAGGACGACCGGCAGGTGGCAGCCTGGGAGGTGATTCACCTCCTGCCACATGCAGCCGCCGTCCTGCACAGCCTGGCGGCAGACAGCGAGCCGCATGAGTACGGCTTCCTAATGGCATGCTACAACCTGGGCAACAGCTGGTGGCTGCTGGAGCACATGTGGGGCTGCCCAGCCCAGCCAGGCCAGCTGCAAGCATGGGTGGCGGCGGCAGAGGCGGGCCTGCGCTTGCAGCCGCTGCTGGCTGACCAGGCGCCTGAGCCGGGGCAGCCCACAGGGCAGCAACTGTTGTATGCCAGCGCTGTGCCAAACCTCTCCGAGGTGCTCCTCACGTTACTGTGCGCGCGGCCGCCTTCCCGCAGCTCAGATGTCGGCGGCAGCACCGACAGCAGCAGCACAGACAGCGCCAGCGCGGCACGCCAGCTGTGGCAGCTGCACAGCGCAGGCTGCCGCCTGCTGCACTGGCTGGCAGCGGACAGCGGCCGGCGACTGGCAGCGGCTGGCACAGGGCGGGCAGGCAGCCTGAGGCAGCTGCTCTTGGGGCTGAACAGTGTGTTCCATCTCGCCCACGGCTACCTGGCCCCCGCTGGCGACGAGAGCATGGGAGACAGCGAGCTGCGCAGGTTGGCTTGCAGGAGGGCACCAGGAGAGTGGTGGCTGTTCCTGCTGTGGAGGGTGCTGTGCTGCGCCTGAGCTGGTCCGTGTCCTGCCGTGCCGTGCCGTGCCCGGACGAGCGTTGACATGTGCAAACTGTCCGCGCCAATCCCACTGCCCGTTCCTGCAGGGAGACACATGCTGTGTGCGCTGCTCACTGGCAGGCGGCGCGGGCGGCGATGGCGGCGATGACGGACGCCGCCCTGTCCATGCCTGACGCACAGCAGCCCCAGCCGGATGTACATTGGAACACGTTCGAGTACCTGCTGTACTCAGCCTGGCTGATGGTACACACCTACCCATGCCCGATTGCACCCGACTTTCTAGCTCCTGTGCTGCAAGCAGTGGCTGCGCTGCCGCAGGTGTGTGGGCGGGCAGGCAGGTGGGAGCTTCCCCCTTTGATGTGCTTGTGTCAACAGTAGATGCTGGCGTGTGCCTGTGCCCAGACCTGCAAGCAGCAGAGAGGCGATCTTGTGGTAGCTGACTTGTGCCTTGGGCTTAATTTCGTGTCGGTTTCATCAACACCATGCCCTCGGGCCTTAATCTTCCTCTTGTTCCCCTCCATGTCTTGCACTGCAGGGCAACGGGCACTGCACACAGGGCTGGGCTCGGATGCGCGCAGTGGGGAAGCTGGGGGACAAGTTCCGACCTGGCCTGGCGATAGCTCTCTTCGGCTCCGGGCTGGTGGCGCAGGCGCTCTCCCACTGCACCCTGGAGGGCGATGCTAAGACACAGGGACTTCAGGTGTGCTGCCTGCCAGTGTTGGTCAAAGGGTGGTGGGCACTTTGGGGATGGTGAGGGAGTCGCCCCTGGATTCCAGCAGCTGCAGCAGCAGCTCCCCCACCCTGCTCACTACGAGTTGAACCCCTGCTATAGCAAAGTGCCCCCCGGCTTTTATGTTACCTCACACTCTCTCTCCCACACGTTTTGTCTTGCGGCTCTTACTTATTCCCGGCTGTGTGCCGCACCGGGAACCGTTGCGTCTGTTGAGACGCGCACGGTGTAACAAAAAGGAAGGAAGGAAGAGGTCCGTTGCATCAACCAGCTGAGCTGTTGGCTGTCGCCTGGCCCCTTGAAGGCGGCAGCCAACCG
The DNA here is from genome assembly GCA_002896455.3 of Chlorella sp. ArM0029B. Lineage (NCBI taxonomy): Eukaryota > Viridiplantae > Chlorophyta > Trebouxiophyceae > Chlorellales > Chlorellaceae > Chlorella > Chlorella sp. ArM0029B. The sequence goes on along the minus strand of JTEE01000115.1, from coordinate 1,071,583 downwards.
GGCTAGGAGACCAGGTGTGCTCGGGAGCTCCTCGAGGCGGGGCACTGCCTAAACTTGCGCGCCTTTTCATTGCCGTTTGGTGCAGATTGCTTGCTCAGCGACCGTCCTGGACTACGCCCTGAGCCTTTATGAGTCAGCCGTGGAGGCCAGCCGCGGCTATTTGTCGATGGACGAGGAGCCGTACTCCGCGCTGGGCACGACGCTTCAGCAGACAACCACGAAGCTGGCAGACGCAATCTATGCGATGGGGAGCGGCTCAGAAGGAGGCCGGGAACTGGCGATTGAGTTGCAGCGGGCGCTACTGCCGGCAGCGCTGGACGTGGCTGCCGCCCTGCAGCAGTGCTATGAGGACCCAGGCCAGGTGCCGCTGAGCAGGCTGCAGCTGGCGCGGGCGGCTGCCGCCCGCAGCTGCGCCAACCTGCGCTGCGCAAACGTGGGGCTGGTTGGCGGCCCGGACGCGGGCAGCGGGCGCGGGTGCAAGCGGTGCAGCGCCTGCCGTGCGGTGTGGTACTGCAGCACGGCCTGCTCGCGGGCCGACTGGCGCACGTTGGGCGGCGGGCACAAGTGGACGTGTGAGGCACTGGGAGAAGAGTTGGCAAAGCAGCAGCAGGAAGATGGAGCCAGTGGCAGCTGAGTGCACTGCAACTTTGTCGGGCTACATGTCCCGGCGTGCAAGTCAATATGACTCAACCTTGTTCACCCCCATGCACACGCATCGTTCCTGCCGCCACCCTATCACCGTTGTGTGCCCGCACCTTAACCCCTCTTTACCCCTCTTCCCCGCAAATTTGCATGACTTAACCTTGTTCACCCCATGCACACGCATTGTGCCTGCCCGCACCCTTACCCCTCTGCCCTGCCCATAGTTGCTTGTCTTCACGATTCAATCTGGAATGACCTGCACCTTTGCCCTTGATGCGCAGCACCTCTGTGCTGGACCCTGGCTGGCCGCCCCCTGCTGCCCACAGTTAGCACCCATATGCCTGGCGCCGCTGCCAACGCCTCCTTGTTTTAAACACTCCATGGCTGAGTCACTCAAGGTTGTAAAAGAAGACATCAAAAGATAACAATAGCGGACTGATTAGACAAGTGAAATTGGTGGTTTCAGGCCCTTGGCCTGTTGACGTTAATGTTCATGTACTATCACAGCACGAGGGTCGCAGTGAGGGGCAAGCAGCAGGAAAAAACAGCAAGCTTAAGAGCAAGCAAGGGCGTCGAGGGAGCAAATGCCAAAATTTGACACAAGTACAGGTTGAAAATTTCACCCGGGAAGCTGCCGGGATTGTCAGAGAGTGATAGAGCTGGCAGACCCGCCCTGCGGTGCAGACCTGCTGCTCACTGCCGGCTCAGCCAGGGCGCCGCCGCGGCCACTCAGCCTGTGGAGGCCAGGCGCGCCCTCAGCCAATGCATCCGCCGTTGCCGCCGCTGCTGCTGCTGCTGCTGCCGCTGTCCCTGTGGCCTCCCCCTGTGTTCCCATCGAGGGCGCGCCGCTCTCTGCAGTCTGGCTGCACGAGCGGGAGCGGGCATCCACGTAAATTTGCAGCGGCACGTCGCAGCTGCCGCTGGTGTGGGCCCGGAGAGTGCTACGCCCGCTGGGCATGGACGGGAAGCAGTCTGTGCGAGGGCCACCGTGCAGCAGCACCGCCCTGACGGCCTCCACGGCCTGAGCAGGAAAAAAAAGCGAGGGAAGGTGAGCAAATCGCACGGATTCATGCTGCGCCTGAAACGCCGAGGTGGGGTGCCCGCCCATCTCCCCCACACAGCCCTTGCAGCCTACTGGCGCCAGGTGCCTTGCAACAGCTGCCAGCCAGCTCTCATGCACTCATACATGCCCCTGATATAGAAACTACTTAATGATCCCACCTGTGGCTGCACCCGCAGTGCTGCCAGGAAGGCGGAAGCGTCCAGGCGCCACAGCTTGCAGCCGCTGACCGTGCTGAGCGTGCTGAGGTGGCAGGGATAGCCTAGCGCCGCCCCCAGCAGCGCCTCCTCCCCCAGCAGCGCAGGCCCCTCCACCACGTCCTCCTCCTCCTGCCCGTCCAGATCCCGCACGCTGCTCAGGCACACCTGGCCTGCGGGAGGAGCAGGGGCGGGAGGCAGGTGCAGGCAGGCGTGCCAGTGGGCACGACAGTGGTTTGGCAGGCTGGCAGCGGTGGTCAAGCAGGCCATATTGCAGGAGCAAACAAACCATCAGGCAGGCGGGCGGGCGGGCGAGCAGAACAGGTGGCGGGCATACTTCAGGCACGGAACACGCGGGCGTACCTTGTTGCAGCACCCAGCAGGCCGTCGCCTCCTCCCCCTCCTCGCACAGCGTGAAGCTGCAGAAGGAAAACAAGCAAATAAGCATGGGTTGCAGAGGGGGCGAGTGTGTGGTTTTAGGAAGCAGGATTGGGCAGGAGGTGGGATGCCTCACCTACCAAAACAGCACACCTGCTACCAAAGTGGGACTTCACATCCCCCCCCAGCCGGATGTCCAGCAAAGTGCTTGCTCTAGAGCCACCCACAGCCTCCCGACGACCCCACCTTCCACCCTCTCCTCACAAACACTCCCACCCTCCCAGCAGCAGCCCCGCTCACCCCGGTGGCAGCTCCAAAGGCTCCAGCCGGCTGGCCAGCGCCCGCATGGCGGCAGCGTTGTCCTGGATGGCCCGGAAGCAGCGCAGGTGGGAGAGCGTGCGGCAGGCAATGCTGGAGGCCAGGTCTGCAGCGGGGGGTGGGGGTGAGGGTAGGGTGGACAGGCAGCGGCACTGGGTGCCCCAGAGAGTGAGTTGGGCAGCGACAAGATGGGGCGAACAGTGCTTAAGCCCAGGTGCTGACCCTAGAGCAAGGGGGGCGTGCAGATGGTGGGCCGGCCTCATCAAGCATCAAATGCAACAGCATGCGCCAGCCAGTCCCCGCCAGGCCAACCCACACAGGCTGTGCAGCTCCTTTCAAACATACTCCCACCTCCCTGCTCCACCTCCCTGCAGGCTTCCCTTTGTCCCCAACCCGCACCGCCCACCTGCGCACAGTGTGTGTCGCAGCTCCCCGCCCCATCACCCCCAACCCGCACCCGACCACCTGTGCGCAGTGTGTGCGGCAGCTCGCCGCCCCATCATCCCCACCCCTACCCACCCACCTGTGCGCAGCGTGTGTGGCAGCTCGCCGTAGAAGGCTCCCACGTCCAGCCCGTCCTGCTGTCGCACCCAGACGTCGGCGTAGAAGCGCTTGACCCGCCGCCGCACCTCGCGAGGCACCCGCTCCGCCGCCATGTAGCGCTCCACAGACGCCAGCTTCTCCTCCAGCACCGCACCCCTGCAGGAAGGAGCGGCAGAGTGTGTGAATAGCACAGACCAGGGGCAAAAGGTTTGGGTCTTGGTTGGGGTACCTGCTGCAAAGCTGTGTGTCGCTCCACAGATGCAAGCTTTACCTCCAGCACCACGCCCCTGCGGGGAGGCAGCGGCAGAGTGTGTTATTAAGCACAGGTTGTGTGTGTGTGTGTGGGGGGGGGTGACTCTTGGTTGAGGCACCTGCTGCCAAGCCATGTACTGCTCCACAAAAGCCAGCTTCACTTCCAGCACCATGCCCCTGCATGAAGCAACGACAGAGTGTGTGAGAATCAGACAGTGGGGGCCCAGAGATTGAGGCGCCTGCTGCCGAAGCGCCCCTGCGGGAACATAGCAAAAAGGAGCAGGCCCAAGCACACGCAGGCGAGATCCTCCAGGGGTGGACAGTGTTACAACCGGCCGCCCGGGTCTGGCACAGCTCCCCCCGACCGCAGGCCCTCCCCGGGCGCACACCGGCTGCAGGGGGAAAGGCGGCAGAGGGGTGTCCGTCAGCGGAAGTGAGGGCGCCGCCGACATGCCCACTGCGCCCCCACCTGCGTGCCGCCTTGCTGGCCCTCTGAATTATGGCGCCAATGGAGGACAGGAGAGCGCCGAAGAAACAGATGCCCAGCAGCTGCACAATCATGCACACGCCGGTCTCCAGGGGGGACCAGGGCAGGATGTCGCCGTAGCCCACTGCGGGGTGGGGTGTGTGGGGATGAGCGGGGGGGGAAAGGAACGGTTCCAGTCGTCATCTGGAGGATGGGGATGGGACGAGACAGAAATGCGTGAGAGTTTTGAATGAGGGAGGGGGTGGGGGGATGTGTGGGAAGCAGGGACAGGGAGAGGGAGGTTGGCAGGGAGAGGGAGGTTGGAGATGACAAAGGTGGCAACAGACGATACCAGGTGGGGGGATGAGCGGGGGAGAGGGACTGGATTCAATTGTGAGCTGTTGAGGGTGGGGGAGGCTGGAGTCGACGCCCAGATGGCGGTAGGCAAACAACAGGTGAGGTGATGAGTTGCTGGGAGGTCCGGGCCAGAAGCGGCGGTGGGGCCCCACACACGAGCGCGGGCGGGCAACCGCGGTGACCCTCCCGCATGCTTCGCCTCCTGCCCTCCCTTTCCATCCGTCAACCTCCTCCTCTTGCCTGCGACCCCATCGGTGTGGCTGGCAMCCCGCCCGCCTGCCCCATCCCATCCCTCCCCGCCCCAGCCCGTCTTTCCACACCTACCCTGCCCCTGCCCCTGCCCCACCCACCTGTCAGAATTGTTGTGCTGGCCCAATAAATGCTGGCGAGGTAGGCCTCGTAGGTGGGGATGGACTCAGCCTCGGCAGCGGTCAGCGGGCTGCCGCCGTCGGAGGAGTAGCGGGAAATGAACTGGCCCCAGTGGGCCACCCAGGAGCCCTGGGGGGGGGGGGGGGGGGGGGAGAGGAGGAAAAGTCGAAAGGGGTGCAAGGGGTGAGTGTTGCAGGCTTGAAGGATGTACGGCACAGGGGGTGGGTGCTTGTGCCAGCAGCAAGCCCAGAATGAGCAGCCCCGAACTGCCAAAAGCTCGTCTTTTGTGGCACTTGCTGTGCAGCATGCGTGTGCGATTGACTGTGCACACCCTGCTGCCTGCCCGGCCCAGTGCCCGGTACGTGTAGTACCGCAGCGCGTGTAAGACCCCAAGTCAGTGCCCCCACCTGGAAGCCTGCCTCCCGGGCGATGAAGAACCAGAGGCAGCCGCAGAAGTTGACAATAATGCCAGCCACCTAAAAGGGGGGCATGGCGGGGGGGTGGGGGAGGCAAGAGGCAAAGGGGCGGGGGAGGGTTAGGCAGAAGCAGTGGCGAAGAGGGGAAGGACGTCCCTCCTGCTGCAGACAATGAAGGCAGCAGTAGAGCAAGGGGAGGGTGCATTGGGAGCGGCACCGTGGAGAGGGCTCAAGGGGCAGACCATTGTGTTGAAGCCCCTTCCTGCCAGCAGGCTGCACCCAGCACCCCACCCATGCAGCGGTGCACATGCAGGCCACCACGGCTGCCAGCCTCCGCCCCCGCCACATCCCGGCAGCACCCCCCCTCACATAGAAGAGCTGCAGGGTGTGCAGGGTGTGCGGCCTCAGCCCCAGCACGCGCTTGGCGCCGCTCATGTGGGAGAGATACAGGTGCTTGAGAAGGCGCAGCACCTGGGGGGGAGGGGAGGCATGGGTGAGCATACAGTGGGTGGCGGGGTGAGAGAGGAGAGGGAGGGGTGCTTGATAGGGAAATGAGCGCCACCTGGAGAAGGCAGGGGGGAGGCAGGGAGGTGACAGGGCCCAGAGGGGGCAAGGGGACCAAGGGCAGCAGCCGAGGTGGCACTGTTACAACCTTGAATTGTGCGCACCAGAATCACCACAGCTTTGCAGCCCAGCTTGAGACGCAGTGTGCTCTGGACCCCTTGCCGTGCTCACCCGTGCGCACCAACCATTTACACCTGGCAACCAGCTGGCCCGCCCAGCCCAGCTGCAGCCCGCCAGCCCTGTCCTGCCCAACGCCGCCAACCTTGCCCCTCACCCAGCCTCGCCCAGCGACCCACCCGCAGTATGCGCATGATGCGTGCGATGCGCAGCACGTGTGCCAGGTCCACGTTGGAGGTGGGGTCGCTGCCAGCCCACGCCATGATCAGCACCGCGCACTGTGAGAGCGGGGCTCGTAAGGAAAGCGGCAGAGGAGCGAGAGGAAGTCAGGAAAGGCACGAGACTGCTGGTGTCAGGAAGGGCACATGTCTGCTGAAGTGGGCAAGCCAGTTTCGGCTGGGCTGCCCTGCCTGCCGCCCTAGCAATGACTCAGTCGGGTTACCCCCCGTCCCGCACCTGCGCAAACCACGCCACGCTAGAGAGGGAGTCCACGAGGAAGGTGCCCCTTAGGCAGTACAGGCGCGCGATACCGCGCCGGCTCATCACCACCCGCTGCTGCATGCCGTGCTGCAGGGGCGGGAGGGGCAGAAGGGTCGAGAGGAGACGTGGTGGAATGGAAAGGCAGGGCAGCGGCAAGGAAACAGAGGGCATGATGTGATGGAGAGACAGTGCTTGGGGCATATCAGGGTGAAGTTGTGTGATGCAGAGACGCGACTGGCGGCACCTTGCACCTGTCTCCATCCACCACTATGCAGTTGGGTGCTGCGCCATGTGTCATGCACCCCCGCCACTGCCCGACGCAACCAGTACTGCTCAGCCGGCACGCTGCTGCTCAGGCGGCTCAGCAGAGGTTCAACAGCGGCTCAACCGGGCAAGCAGCAGCAGGCTGCGCTCCGCTTACCCTGGCGGTGACGGCATACCCCACATGGAAGTTGAGCAGCACATCCCCGGAGAAAAGAAGGCCGGCAATGAAGTCGACAATGAACGCCTGCAGCGGGGTGGGAGGCCGTGGAGGCCGGGGTGAGTGGGGGACATGGGGATTGCAGGCTCACGGCCGCGGCATCTGTGGTGACTGCAGCTATCGCTTTTTGCACACCTTTGCTGGCTGTGAAGGTCTCGCCGCGCCTGCACCTCCGTATCCCTCGCATGTACGCGCCCCCAACCAACGAGGCAAGCTGGCTGTGCAACACCCACTGCAACGTGCCTGCTCTCCCTCCGTGCCAGCCACGTGCAGCACCCAACTCGTGGTCGCCGCCTGTTAACATCCAGCACCCAGCTCGTGATCCCCACCCGCAAGCACCCAGCACCCACCCAGGAGACGAGGGAGGCGCGGGGAGAGAACGCCACGGAGACGGGGCATAGCACCGCTGTGTAGGTCAGGTCCAGAAGCAGCATGAGCAGCGCCCACCACGCGTAGGCGCGCGATGTTGGGTGCAGGACCGGCAGGCAGCTGCATGTGCGTCACAGTGAGGTGGGCAGGGTGGTGGAAAGCAGCGGTACAGGGCTGTTGGGTGCATGGCAGGCAGGCAGCTGCGTGCGGGTTGCGAAGGGGGAATCAGGGCGGTGGAAAAGCACAGCAGCAGTGCATGGCCTGCGTGTGGCATGCAGCGGCATCGGGAGGTGAGAAGCCACGCTGAGGCCCCGCCAGGGCATGCCAGGGCACGGCAGCACCGTCTGCAACCCACCAGCTCGCGCCTGAGCAGCAGCCCTGCCCTCCGCGCCATGCCTCCTCCCAAGCTTCCAGTCGCTGCAGCTCTGCATCGCTAACCGCCACTGTCCGTCTAAGGGCTCGGTCTAAGGGCTCGGCGGCGCGCCGCCCGCCGGCGCCGCTACTGGCCCGGCTGGTTTGCGATGGCGGCGGCCCGGCCCAAGAGGCATCAGCCTCACGAGAGGCGTGGACTCCGCCTTCGCACCGCGCCTTCATTGCGCTTCTGTAAAACGTCTAACCGCACTTGCCCGCTGTGCCGTGGGCAGCGCGGCGCCGCGCATGCGACGCAGCAATACGATAGAAAGCACCGACGCTGGCTCCAAGGCGCCCCCGCACAAGTTGGGCGCCGCCACGCGGGCGGGGCGGCAAGTTGGCGGCGGCGGCAGGAGCCGATTGGCCATTTGGAAACAGCAAAGGGATTTATGGTGCCTGTTGCCACGCTTAATCTTATATTCGCGATTGTCTGATTGAATGCCATGCATCTGTGTCCTTTCTCCGACGGCGACAGCAGGCTGCGTGCGGCAGGAGGGAAGCGGCAGGAGGCCGTTATGGCGCCTACCAGCTTGTCGACACTCACGAAGCATGGCTAAAAGGGCGCTCAACTATCCGTTGCGTAGCCCTTCTCAAGCCTAAGCTCAACTCCTCTCATGCCCCACGCCTGGGCGCCGCCTGGGCGCCGCACACATCGCGGGGCGGCATGCGCCAGCGAGGCGGGATGAGGCTCAGCCTCTGGCGCGCTCCGGCGGGCGCAATCTTCGAATTAAAACCTGTGACATTTCAATCAGCAGCTATGCAGGCCGTATGCAGCGCCCGCCCCGCTCTTGCTACCCGGCTGGGCAGCAGCGCCGCCCTGGGCCGCCGCCCTCGCGTGGCCTTTGCTAGCGGTGAGTCGATGGGCGATCGCAAGCGGCCAAGGCAACTGCAAGGGCTCTTGATTGTGGTAGAGGCAGCTCGCTGCCCTGCGCGCTCTTCCTTGCCCTCTCCAAACCCAGCCGGCTGGATAGATAGCGAGCGTGATCCTTCCCGGACAGAGAAATTCACAGCCCGCTGGCCCGATGTCGCCCTTTGTCTGGCCCTGCAGGTGCCGCCGCCCGCGCCGTCCCCCGCCTGGCGGTGCGTGCCGCCGCCGCAGATGAGGATGTGGGCACTGTTGGCACAGCTGCCATCGCCCTAGGCCTGCTTGCCAACCCCATTGTGCTCTGGAGCGAGTACACGCTGAAGACTACTGGCGCAGGCCTGCCTCCGGGTCCCGGTAAGCTCAACTTGGTAGCGCCTGCTGTGCTGCCACCTGCGCGCTTTTGCACCTCTCTGCACGCCAGGCTTTGCCTCAGGTGCACAAGAAAACAACAGGCTGCACACTTGTTTGAAATCTAGGGCAACTGCTGCCGCACTGTCCAAGCCTGCCGTGGCCTGCCACCTGCGCATGCAGTCAGAACGACCTAAACGACACCAACCTGGTGCCCTTTTGTTCCTGCCTGCAGGCGGCGCTGTGGGCGCGGCCGAAGGCATTTCCTACCTGGTCATCCTGGCCGTTGTGGGCTGGTCCGCCTACACCAAGGTGTGTGTGCATGCAAAGCAGCAAGAAGGGCCCTGCAAGCGTGCCTGAGGTATGCTCAGGTGTCGCATGTGAAGCCACGATGGGACCTGTTGTGTGTTCCGAGATTTGGGCGGTGCCCGGACGATGCAGGGAGGGGTGTGCTTTGTGCTTTGTGCAAGCTCGCTCTATCAGCACGCCTGCCTCACTACTGTTCCCCCGCACCCTGTGCAGGTCCAGACCGGCAGCGGCCTTCCTGCGGGGCCCTCTGGCCTGCTGGGCGCTGTGGAGGGCTTCTCCTACCTTTCCCTTTTGGCGGGGATCATCGTGTTTGGCCTGAACGCTGCCGGCATCTGAGGAGGGGAAGCAAAGGCCCGCTGGATGGCTTTCTCCCTGGCCCCCTAAACTGCCCCAATCTCCTGAATCCTGGCAACTCTCTTCCTGTTTGATATGCCACCCTGGACTGCGTTCTGTGTGACCATCACAGTTTACAATCGCTTGCCAGCCCTCCCAGGGCTCCCCCGCTTGCCCTGACCCCACTAAAGAAACACGCACACTGCAAAATTGCCGCTGGTCCGTCACTCTCTCAGATTATGATTTCATTTCTTGCCTGCCTTCCTCTCACTGGCCTGTAAAACCCCAAGCTCCAGCGCTGTGCCTCACCGGTGCCAAACAGGCTACGCATCCAGCGGCACGGTCTCTGCCGGCGCTGTCTCTGTGATGTCTTGCACGTGCTCCACCTCGTCTGCTGCCGAAAGCTCTGCCGCGGCTGCCTCTGCGCCCGCGTGCGTCGCCTGCTGCTCCTCCTGTGCCTCTGCTGCCTCCACCCCGGCAATGTCTGCCGCCGCCTGCTCGCCGCTCTCTGCTGCAGGCTCGACGCCGGCAACCAGGGCCTCTGCCTGCTCCCCCTCCTGCTCCCCCTCCTCCTCCTCAGCTGCCAGCAGCTCTGCTGGCTCCGCTGCTGGCTGCGCCTCCTCCGGCACCGTGTCGTGCTCCTGGGGTGTGGCGGCCGCCTCCTGTGTGGGCTCTGCCTCAGCAGCTGCAGCATCGTGCCCCGCACTTTCCATTGTCCTCAGCTGCAATGTCAGCTGGCGCCTGATGGCCTTCCCCCTCGTTGGCTGCTGCTGCTGCCTCTTCCGCTGCAGGCTCAAACACGCTGTCGCTGGCCGCTTCGGCCTCCGCAGGCTGCGCTTGTGCAGTGGCTGGGCGGGCAGCGGGGATGGCGTCGACAGGCGGGGGGTCTGTGCCCAGGGAGGCCAGCAGCTTGGCAGCGTAGCTAGCACTGTAATGGCGCAGCAGCTCCTGTGTGGGCAGAGGGGCAGAGGGGCACCAATTAGCAGTAGTCCACAGGTGAGTCTGCTGTGCTGGGCCACGGGTGCATGCTTCTTTCTCGGGTGAGGGTGAGGATGCCTGCCTCCTGACCTCCCCCTTCTTTTGCTGCTTGTGCCTGTTTGCTGCATGCCCCGCCTGCCTGCCTTCCTTCCTACCCCAGCCCTCGAGCCCCATCCTCCCACAGCTCCCATGCACGCCGGCACTCACCTCGGGGAACAGGTGCAGGCAGGCGGCGATGTGCTGGGCGGTGCTGGAGTCGGGGGAGAGCTCCGCCTGGCGGGCATCCAGGTGTGCCAGCGCGCCGCTGGTGGCAAATACGGCACGCGAGGCGGGCCGTTTGGCCATGACAGCAGCACAGCGCACCAGAAGCTGATCCAGCAGCTGCTCCAGGCCGGGGTGCACCACCAAGCTGGCCAGCTGCGCCACATCTGTGGCTTGGCCAACAATGGCGCCCGCCGCCCGCAGGCACTTGGCCTGCAGGTCGCTCCCCTCGGGGGCAGATGCTGCCAGGGCGCACAGGCGCGGCAGGACGGCGACTGCCTGCGCTGCCAGCGCCGGCGAGTGCCCCCCCAGCCGCCCCAGCGTCCATGCGGCAGCAGCCTGGCTGGGCTCGTCGCTGCACTCCAGGGCGGTCACCAGGGCTGGCAGCACGCCAGGGGTGGCGGCCACCTGGGCAGCCAGCTCAGAGGAGTGGTCCGCCACAAAACCAAAGGTGAGCAGGGCGGGCAGGGCCTGGGGGAAGGAGGCGGCGGCAGCGTATGCGGCCAGTCCATCCAGCGCCCCAGGGGCCTCCACCACTGCGGCGGCCAGCGCCTGGGTGTGGCGCACGGTCTCCCGCAGGCAGGCGGCGGCGTGGCGGCGCACAGTGTCGTCGGCAAACTTGAGGCACCTGCAGGGGGCAGGCATGTGTGGCAGGCATGTGAGGGTGTGGTGGGTGCTTATTGCCTGAGATGTGTGTGTACAAGGCGCTGTTGGGTGCTAGCAGGCAGTTCAAGTGAGCAGCCAGATTCACAGCAGGCAGTTGGAAGGCTTACATGATGAAGCAAGGCACAGGGCAGGAAGGATTGTTAGACGCACTCCCGGAAGCTGTTTTGTTCCAGCACCCACTAATCAAACCTCATGCTGGCACCAGAAGCCCCGTCACACGCAGAGCCCACTCACCGCGCCACGTCGGGCACCAGGCCGGCATGTGCCACTGCTTGTGCCAGGCTGGCATCCTTGGCCATGTTCATCAGGGCACACAGCAGCTGGCGCTTTAGGCGGGCGTCGTTGCTGAGGGGCGCACGCAGCAGCGCGGCAATGGCGTCAAGCGCGCCCGCCGCCACCGCCTGCCCAGCTAGCTCAGCACTGTGGCCACAGATGTCGCCCAGCGCAGAGGCCGCCACGCGCTTGAGCGCGGCGTCACTGCCCTGGCCAGCTGTGCTGCTGGCCGTGGCTGCCAGGCAGGCAATCAGCGGCGGCAGCGCACCGGCGGCACATGCGGCAGCTGCCAGGTCTCGGGTGTGGGCCACAGTGTGCGCAAGCGCCCAGGCTGCGGGTTGGGGTGTGGGCAAAGGGTGCACAGGTTGAGACATTAGTCAAGGTTGCAAGAGGTGGGAGGTGAGGCAGCGCTGTTTACCACGGTTTGCCTGCTGGTGGGCACAGGGCAGGCAATGCTGCTGTGCCTCCCGTACGCGCGCCCAAGCCGGCAGTTCCGGCACCAGCCACATCCGCAGACTCCTGTGCGCTCAACTGCCTGCACCCTGCCTCAGAACCGCCCCTTGCACACCTGCGCCCTCCCGAACCTCCGTGTCCATCTCGCCCAGGCAGGTGATGGCTGCTTGCAGGCCGCCCTGCTCAACCACCACGCCCGCCAGTTGCGCGGAGTGGCGGGTCAGAGACACCAGCATGCCCATGGCGGCCCGCTTGGCGGCGTAGCGGCGGTCGACAGGAGGTCCAGAGGCCTCCTCTGCAGTTTCCGAGCCCTCTTCTGTAATGCGGTCGATCTGCAGGGGGGATTGGCCAGCAGGAATGAGGCATGGTTGGCGGGGCCCGGGGGGCGGGCGGAACTAGACGGGGTGCACCCATGGGTGCACCCACCAAATATTGTTTGGTGCCAGCTGCACGCACAATCATCCGCCCGTATGCTCACCAGCGTGCTCACGGCTCCCTCCTGCGCCAGCAGCGTCGCTATGGGGCGGCTGTACCCCGCCAGCCTCCCCAGCGCAAACGCGGCGGTGTGCGCCACCGTTGGGCAGGGGTCGGCGAGCAGCGGCAGCAGCAGGGCGGGGGCGCCCAGTGCGGCAAGGGGCGCGGAGTTGCCCTCGTGCCGCGCAGCGTCTGCCAGCGCCCACGCAAAGGCGCTCCGGTCCCGTTCGTAGCGTTGGCAGACGGCGGCCAGCTGTTTGGCCGCCATAATGAAGTGCAGTAAAGTGAAGTCGCGCTTGACGTCCTAAATGTAACACCTGAAAGTCGCGCTGCGTCTGAAATGTACAGACGCGGAGAATTGAGCTGCGTGAGGGAGTCAACGACCTGATGCTGTGCCTGCTGTGCTGGCGTGACGGTGCGGTGGCAGCGGCAGCCCTCAACTTGCAGCTCTACTCTCGCAGGTTTGCGTTATATGCTCTTTCCCGCTTATAACCGCTGTCCACTCACGGTTCCAGGGCATTTCCCACGCCCCTGCAAGTCTGACAGCGCCGGTACGTCGGCCTGGCGGCAGCCTCTGGGCACTGGGCGGTGCCGGAGCTGCCGCCTCCATCTCCCTGCCACCCCAGTGCTCGATAGCTATGGTGCACTGCCTGCTTATGCTTGTTCTTTGATCGTATCTGTGCTGGTTAATCTTCTCTGGGTTTTTAGAAATGCAACCACAGCAACCAAAGAGATGGGAGGTGTGGAGTTGAGCGCTATCTCGTTGCAGCCCTTCCCACCAGCTGGTGCAGTTGTCTTCGTGGCTGATCCTGCATCGCGCAATTCAGTGCAAGGCCCAATTGATTGCATGGCCCAGBTGGATCTGTGCCCGGGGGGCAAGTGCAGGCAGGCACTCGTGGCAAGTGCAGGCAGGCATTCATGGCACCCAACCGCCGGCGCCTCGTCAGCTTCTGCGGAGGTTCCATTCCAAGCCTTTCCATCCACCTTGGCTCGGGCTTCGCCCTGCCCCGCATAAAAGGCCCACCCCGCCTCTTTCGCCTATTTCATCCTGCCCGACCACCGGTTCTTCAAGTTGGCACACCCGCTCCGGTCCTAGAGAGCTCCAACCCCAAGCCCGGTCGGTTGAAGCGACTGGGTTGGGCGCRACCAGCCTTGTTTTGAAAGCCGGGCGCCAATTCGCGATTTCCGAAGCATGCCTACCGCCCCAATGCGCTSCGCGAAGCTCGCCCTGCTGGTGGCAGCGGCGGCGCTGTGCGCCTGCCTGCCGCGGGCCGCGGGCCACGGCTTCATTTCCAAACCCGAATCTCGCAACAAGCTCAACAAGGCCGGCAACTTCCACATGGATGGCCTCAGCGGCGGCGGTGAGTGGACGGGGTTGTCGGCGCGCTGCAGCACAGTGTGGTCGTGCACCAGCCAGGGTGCTTGTCGGTTTCCTCAACACCACGCCCTCGGGCTGTGATCTTCTTCTTCTTCTTCTCCCTTCTTCTCCTTCCAGGGTGCATGCGCATGCCGACACCCTTGGCAGCTCTCAAAGAAATTTTGCAATGGCCTCACCCACCCGTGCACCCTCTGTCTTCACTGCTGACCTGCAGGCCCCCTTGTCGTCGGCAACGATAATAAGGCCAGATGGCCCAATCGGGGTGCCAAGCCTGGTATTTGCGGGGACCCCCCTGGACGGGCCGATCACGAGGTGGGTGGCCGGTTCTATGGCAGCGGCAAGGTGACGGGCACCTACACCGAAGGCGAGATCATCAACATCGAGCTCACCATCACCGCACACCACCGCGGGCGCTGGGGCTTCCGCATCTGCCGCATCCCAGGTGGGTGCTGGGTGGAATGACATGGCAGTGCAGCGCAGCATAGCGGAGAGCAAATCAGAGCAGCATGGGTGGCGTGCACCCGAGGCGAGGCGCCTGCCTGTGACAGTTGCCGCCTGCTTGGCCTGTCTCCGCTATGTCAGCACCTCACCCCGCACCTCCCACGCCTCTGCTGCTGCAGAGGGCCTGAACGAAAAGGTTGCGCTGACGGAAGCATGCCTTGATGAAAACGTGCTGCTCCAAGCCCGCACCAGCCCGCAGTTCCCTGGCCAACGGTGGTACTACAACCCCTACACGGATGGTGGCGCCAACAATGGCAATACCGTTTACAAGCTCCCCTACCAGCTGCCTCAGGTGTGTGGGTGTGGTGAGGATGGGTGTGAGGCCGAAAGGGACCGAAAGCAGCAGGCCAAATAAGGAGGGTGACCTGCTCATGCTGCCTGCCCGTGCTTAACAGCAGCCCATCAGCATGCCCATGCTGACCACCAGCTGCCTCCTCCCGCCCCTTGCGCAGGGCCTGACGTGTGACGGCAAGACCGCCACCTGTGTGCTCCAGTGGTAAGGGAGTGCAGATTGAAGCGGGCAGAGCGCGGCTGACATGGCCGAGGGGCACGGTTCTCCGGGCCGCAGTTTTTGCATGGGTTTTTGAGCACCTGTCTTTCCCCTTCTCCTGACCGCTTCCACAGGTACTACCTCACYGGCAACTCGTGCGACCCTCCCGGCACGCCCGCCCCCTTCAGATCTCCCTCAAACTTGGGAGAGTGCGGCACTGGGGCCCGTTATTACCCCGAGGAGGTGAGGGGGCACGGCCTACACAGCTGCCTGTTGGGTGGTGCACGCACAGCTGACGAGAGGCTAGCCCCCAACAGCTCCCACAGCAAAGCACAACACACGGCTCCACGCACTGCTGCTGCTTCTCATCCTCGCTCCTCGCTCCCACCTCCCACCTCACACCCACCTTGCCCCACCCTGCACTCCCGCTGTGCAGTTCTG
>JTEE01000115.1:996316-1016947 GCA_002896455.3 Chlorella sp. ArM0029B | reverse complement strand
AGCAGGGGTGGGGCGACGGGGGGCTGCTTTTGTGTGGAGCACGGGCGGTGCAGCGGAGGCTGCTTTGCCTGAAGTGCGGGCGGGACAGCGGGGGACTGCGTCAGGGCGCGGGCGGGGCACCGGAAGTGTCCTAGGCAGCATGGGGCCGCTTGGCAGTGCAGCCGGGGCAGCGGGGGGGCCTAGAGAGCATGCTGTCAGAGCAGCTAGGTAGTGCGGGGGCAGCGGGGTGCGTTGCAGATTGGCGGTGCAATTGCTGTGCGGCAAGCGGCCATGCAGGGGTCGATGATAGGATGGCAGAGATTGGGCATCACAGCAGCAGAGATTGGGCACGGCAGGGTGAACGTGCCACCTGCCTGCCTCCTCGCCGCTCGTTGTGGGGTGGTACCTCGGCAGCTGCACCACACCTCCCCTCCCCTGCCCGCCCAACTTCCGCTGCACCCCGCAGACAAGCCGTACCTCCCGCACGTCCAGGCCAAGCGCTGGTTGCTTCAAACCTGACGCATGCAGCCAGTGCAGCAGCAGCGCGCGTTGGGGTGGCAGCAGCGGCGGTGGCGCCACGGCACAATGCAGCTGCCCGGCAGCTGCTGCCCTCTGCCTCCCTGGCTCTCCCTGGTGCTGCTCAGCTGGGGACTTTCTGGTCTGTTTGTAAAGCAAAGCTTAGTTCACAGGTGGTGCATCGGCGAGGGGGAGCGAGGGAGAGGTTGCAGGAAGGCAGGAGCATGAACGCAGGCATTGGTGTGCACTTCAGGATGAGGTGTTTGTGAACGGCGGGCAGGGCAGGAGGGATAGCAGGGGTTGGAGGAGGGCGGCACATGTGAGGGTACAAGGCACATGTGAAGTGATACAGGGCACACATGCATTGAGAGGAGTGATAGGCGTGAGAGGATGGCCTGGCAGGCAAGAACAAGGGGATGGCAGGGGAGAAAAGAAACAGCATCATGCGCATGACCTTGGGGCATGCAGTTGGGATTAAACAGGGCTGGAGCCTGTTGTTGAGAAGCGCAGGGCAGGCAGCTGACATGGCAGCTTGCGGGCGGCCTGCAGCAGCCTTTCTGCTGCTCTCGAATTGACGTGACGAGGGAAACGTGGGGGGTGCACTGTCCTGCCGGGCTGCACGCGCAGTACAGGCTTGATGCGCAGGGCAGCTCAGCAGGCAGGGCGGCTGCAGCGGGGTGTGGCCCCTCTCCAGCCACCCACACCCGCAGCCTGGGCGCCTCAGTGCTGCGCCGACTTCTGGGCCAGCTGGATGTTCTTGGGCAGCTGCAGGCACGGGGGCGGGCCAACCAATGACGTCAGGGCGGCTTAAATGAAACATGTGCGTTGACCGGCGCGCCTGCACAGTGTAGCGCCGACACGGCGCCAAAAACTTGACACAGAGCAGCGCTGCCCTGTCCTGCCCAGCCCCCAGCCCAGCCCAGCCCTGCCCCAAGCCCTGCCCTGCCCAGCCCTACCCCCAGCCCTGCCCCCAGCCGCTGCCTTGCTCATCATGCACCGCCCCCCCGCCTCCCCCTGCCCACCCCACCTGCGGGATGACGGGCGTCCAGTCATACGTGCACCCCACTTTCTGCGGAGCGCTCGGCTTGCGCCCGTTGGCCTCGCTGCGCTGCTTGCGCTGCCGCCACCACACCAAGCCTGCGCGGGTGGTGAGGGTGGGTGGGAGAGTGAGGGCAGCCAGCCACAAGGCCAAGCCGGATGGATGGGGAAGGCAGCGATGGTCATGCAAGCTGTCCCGCCCAACTTCTGCCCCACCGCCCTTGCCCGCCCAGTCGACCCGCCCCAATACACGCCGACGGCGAGGTGCAGTGGGGTGTGAAGAGGAGGCTTCCCAAACTGCCCTATCCACCCACTGTCCCACCCGACCTTGCAATGTGAAAAAGGAGGTTTCACAAACTGCCCTATCCAGCCACTGCCCCACCCGCCCTTGCCCGCCCAGTCGACCCACCCCAGTACACGATGACGGCGAGGTGCAGTGGGGTATGAAGAGGAGGCTTCACAAACTGCCCTATACACCCGCTGCCCCACCCGCCCCGGCGGCCCGCCCACCCCAATACACGATGACGGCGAGGTGCAGGAGGACGAGGAGGGAGATGAGGCCGGCGCCGCCGCGCCCGCCGTGCCCCTCGGCGGCACGCGGCAGGTGCTGGTGGAAGGCATGCACAGCGCCCTCCTGCTCAGCCACCATCTGCTCCTGCAGGTCGTGTTGGGGCAGAGGTGTTCCTGGTGTGTTGTGCGGTTGTTGTGTTGTGACGGGACTGAGGTGCACCAGCCGTGCACAGGCACCATCACATGGCTGCTGCAAACAGGCAGGAGGCGCCTTGTTGTGCACTGCACAATGCGCATGCCCAACCCCGCTTCCTGCCATGAGTAAAGGCCGGCTTCTGAAGGCCCAGTGGGGCAAGAGAAGGGGCAGTGGCGGCGGCAGTGCCTGCAGGAACGCCGGGCCAGAGGGCCGCACAACGGCAGAAAGCGAGGACCGCCCACGGCTCGTTCCTCCCTCTGCCCTCACTCCTGCCACAAACCCGGCTGAACTCGTTGCTTACGTGCCGCCCCTGCCCACCACTTCTGGCCCCTTGCCACCCACACACATGCTCCCCTGCACCCCACCCCACCGCACCTGGGCTGCCAGCATCAGGTCTGAGTGGATGTCGGCTGCCGCCGCCCCCGCATCCGCCACCGTGGCCCCCTGCACCAGATCCACATCCCCGCCCCCGCCAAACTCATCGTCCTCCTCCTCTGCCGCCGCCACCACCGACGCCAACAGCCGCGCCATCCCGCCGCTGCCTGCCGCTGCTGAGCACGAGCTGCGCTGGTGTTGCGCTCAGCTGGCGCCTGCCTCCCTGTGCGTGCTGGCGTGCGCTGCCCTCGCCGCTGCTGCTGTTGCCGCTGCTGTTTGCACCGCTACTGCTGTTGCCGCCGCTGCTGCTGCCGTGCTATTCCTGCAGCAAGTGCGCCAGGGCTGCGTCGCTGACCGTCTGCACCCGCGTCTTGCCCAGCGCCTCGGCTAGGCGCACCGCCAGCTGGTGCTTGCAGGCCACCGCCTCCGCCTTGGAGACGACGTCAAAGAAGAAGGCCTGGAGGGTGAGGTGAAAGTGAACCAGAGAGCGAGGTGTTTCAGGGGACGGCAGGACAGCTGTGGGGCAACGCAGGGAGGGGCGTGCGGCGGCGGGCAGCAAGTGGCGGCGGTAACGGCGTGCGGCGTGGCAGCGGCGGCAGGACCACACACCCTTCAACTGCCGCTGCTCCCCGCACGCCCGCGCCTCACCTGGCAGGAGCAGTAGTGGCTGGGGAAGACAATGTAGCTCTCCGAGCTTTGCCCGTGCACCTGAAACACTTTTCGACCGCTGCTGGCGCCCACGAAGCACCACACGCCGCCCTGATCAAGTATTTGCAGGGACTTTGCCAAGTGAGAGTCGAAAAGGAAGTGCAGGGAAGACAGGTCGGCGTCGCTGGCCGAGCCTGTCTGTTGTATGTTGAGCAGAATGTCCGCCCCCAGTGCCTCTACGGTGCCTGCCTGCATGCCGAAAGACATGGCAGTGCCCATCTCGGCACGGTCTCTAGGGACTGCCAATGCTGAGCTGGACTGCTTGAAGTTCGTTAGTCTTTTCACTCCCCCAGCAACCTCTGGCACGTCTGGCAGCGATGCCCGTGGTATCGAAGCGCCATGCAGGCATGTCGGGCTGCGATCAGAGGCCTGTGGTGCGGACTCAAACAGTTGCCGCCGCCACTGCGCGCCGCCAGCCGCACCCCAGCTGCACCCCACCAGCACAGAGCTGAGACCAAAAGGTTTAGATGCTGCTACAAGTTTTCCTTGTTTGGAATAACTGTGCACTGCAGCGCTGCCCACTGATTGAGCTTTTGCTTGGCACATTTTGCTTGCAGAACTCCACCCCCCTGGGCCCAGCGTGACCTCCTGCGGCATAGGCCTGGCTCTATACAAACAGGCACAAACTGCTTGGACATTTGACATGCGAAACTACAACCCTTACACGGCTGCCTCCTCAGGCCCTTCCAGCGGGCTTCACACCACCACTGCATATCCCACTGGAATGCCGAACATGCATGCTCCAAATGCAAGCGGCGGCACGGCAGTGCGGCGGCCTCCCTCTGGGCCGCGCCCCTGGCTTGCTGCTGTCTACAAGGATACACGGCAGGGACGAGGCTCTTCGTGCACAGGATGCAGGCAGGCCTGGGCTACAGGTGTGTGTGGTCAGTGCGGCGCGCCTCGCTGGCAAGCAGGTACATGTACCTTCAGATTCGACCTCATGTTCACTCCGTCCCATTTCGTCCTGATTCCTGCTGCATCCTCCATCATACAGCAAACCTCTCTTTCGTCCTCGAGCGCCAAGAACCGACCGAGGCAGCCATGGCACTTAGGGAGGCGAAAGACGCTGCCTGGACCTACAAGCTGTTCGAGGACCTCCTCGCGGACCCCGCAGTATGTGAGCGCAAGTGGCTGCCCTGGCAGGCCACCTGCGGCAGCGCTTTCGGCCTTTAGGCGGCCAACCCAGAGATTGCAGCTGCGCGGCACTGCCACAGCGCGTGCAAAGCGCTTACTTGCATGTTAGAGCTTTTTAATAGCGCTAGAGCCAGCCCCGACATCCCAGCCCCGGTGGGTCTGGGGTGCGATGCCGATGTGGGCAACCTCGACCCCTGCGCTGAAAGGGGGGTCGCTATGGAAGGCATTGGGGGAGCCCGGCACTCACTGCCCTTGCATCTGGGCAGTTGAACGCCGAGCGCTGCCGGCCACAGGGGCCGCTGCCTGAAGCGGTACTGTGGCAGCCAAGCAAGAAGCTGCCTGCCTAAGCGGCATCCTCCCCCTGGCATTCCCCTCTGCAGGCATCATTTCCTACTGCCTGCCGTGCGTGACCTATGGCCAAAACGCTGAGGCGGTGCACGGACCGGCCGGGGTGAGGCAGGTTGTGATGGGCAGTTGGGCGGATGGGCTGCGGGAGAGAGGGGGTATCCAGTGCCAACGGCTCCGTACCGAGCCGCACTCAGGCACCCCATGACACAGCCTGCCAGCTGCAGTCAATGCATCTGTAGGAGCAGCTTCCTATTAGTGCTACACTTGCCACTGCTCTGCACCGGAGCCACACGGTGCCCTAATACCTGGCTCCCTGCACCCTTCTGCACACACTCCACATTCCGGCGCACCCGTCCTTTCCTGTGCGCGCGCCCCGGCTCATCCTCGTCGCCCTCCCCCTCCTCACACCCCCACACCGCAGAGCTGCCTCAACCACGGGCTCAAGTACTACCTCTACTCGTGCATCTGCCTGTGTGGCCTGGTGGCGGGCCCCACCCGCAAGGGCCTGCGCACCGCCTACAGGCTGCCCGCCGAGCCGGCCGGCTTTGGCGATGAGGCCAACACCGACTGCCTGGTGCACACCATCCCCTGCCTCGCCTGCTTTGCGCACTGCCAGGAGGCCAACGAGATCAAGGCGAGTGAAGAGAGGCGGTAGGGGAGGGCAGGAAGAAAAGGAAGGGTGGCAAGACAGGAACGAGGTTTTGGGGTTTTGGGGGCATGGCTGCCTGCCTGCCTGCCTGTTGCTGTGCTGCGCCCCTCCCCAAGCTTGCCTAGCTGTGACCCCTTACCCTGCTGCCACCCCTCCGCCCCCTCTCCCCCTCTCCACCCTCTGCAGGTTCGCAAGCTGGGCGCCCCCGTGGACCCCCGCCCCTTTGACTGGGCCCCCGTGTCGAGCACCCCCGCCGCCGCCCTCCCGGCCCCCGGCCCCGTGGTGACTGTGGCGCCGGTGCAGGCGGAGATGAGCAAGGGGGAGGCCGCCCCCGCTGCGCCCGCTGCCATGGCCCTCCCGGTGGCCCCGCAGTGAGGAGAGCGAGTGGGAGCGTGGATGGGCCCCCGCCCGGTGCGGCTGTCCCAACTCGTTGGCGGCAGGCCAGGTTCTGCAGCCACCTTTTAGTACCTGGCTACCCGCCAGCCGCTCAACAACAGAACACCACCCACTGCCGTGCTTTGCTCGTCAAACGCGCACTCAAACTCAACAGGCATACGATGTGCGGCCGCCACACAACTGCGATTTTCAGACGGCGCATTTGACAGCGCCATCTACGCTGCATTCCTCGTTTTTATAGTGCTGCTTGACGGCTCCGGTTCCACTCCCTGTGACAATACAGCCGTCGGTGCCTCTCTCTCGATGCCCTCCACTGATAGATCGCCCCCCCCCATGCATTGCTAACCGGCCCATATACAGACTGGCCATCCATCCTCCCCATCCCACCGTCCCCGCACGCCTCACACTTGTTGATGATCGAGCCTCCCATTCATCGGTCGGTGTAGGCCACCCCGTCAACCCGCCCCCCACCGTAATGCATACGCTGCACACCTTAACGGCCTCGCAGCTGCAGGCCAGCGTTCATGCTCCCAACCACCTTGCTTGCATTGGCCCTGCGTTGCTGCCACAACCCATGCGCGACCGCTTTTTCCCACTGCCTGTTTAACCTGTGCCATGCTTCCACCCCCTCTTTACACAGCGCACTCGCCACATCTACCCTGTAACCATGCATGCTAAATCAACGATGCGATACACCAATAATGAAGGTCTCAAATCCTGAGCAGGCATCACAAGCGCTTGCCCAGCTGAGCAAGGGGCAGGGAGGAGGGCACCTCTTGCAGTGCACGCCAGGATGTATGCTGCTTCCACCTCCGCCTGCCCTAGCCACTCGTGGCGGAGGCAGCCGGCTTGTCGCCGCCAGTAGCCGCCAGCAGCAGCGCCTCCAGCCGGTCCAGCTGGCGCTGCATGGCCTCCAGCTTGGCAGACACCTCAGCGCCATTGCCACCCTGCACGCGGGGCAGTATTGGCAACGGCAAGCAAGAGAAAGGTGATGGCGAGCAACAGGAGGCCTTCTGGTTTGGCATGTAGCGTGGGCATGGCGGCCAAGCACTAGCATGGGTGCGGGGCGCTGCATTGCAATGAGCCGGCCCTTACGGCAAGATCACTTCACACACACACGCACCTGGCCTTCGCCGCCCGCCGGCGCTGCGGTCCACATGCACGCCAGGTCCGGCTTGTCCAGCCTGCGTGCACGGCGCACAGCAGGGGTGTTGCAGCACAGCAGGGCGGCAGGGGTGGGCGGGCGCGTGCATGGCGCACAGCAGGGGTGTGCAACACCGCAGCAGGGCGGCAGGGTGGGCGGGCGCTAGCATGGGGGGACATCAAGCAGGCAGCTCTCCTACGAGGTCAATTGATGAGGCAGCAGGGGTGGGGGGCAAGCAGCGGGTGGGGGGCCCTGCGTTGCATGCTCGCCACCTGGCCTTCCCGGCGCAGAGAGCCACACCCAGTCCACCTCACCCATCCACCGCCATCTCTGTTGTTGATATGCACACAGTGAAATCTAAATGAAACTGGAAGGAAGGCAGGCCCCCCCACCTGTCTGGGTCGATGCGCAGGATGTGGATGAAGTCGGGGCGCCCCATCAGGCGGTCCTCCAGCCACCTGAAGCGGGACGGTGGGGTCGCAGTGGGCGGCGGCATGCCAGCACAGCACAGCATGGCTCGGCAACCTAGGCACCTTTTCACATAGGTCCCAAGCCACCTGCCACGCCGACCCTGCCAGCTCAGCTTATTGGTCAACCAAGCCACCACTGCTGCCAACAACTCTGCCCCCCAGCCTGCCATCCCCGCCCGCATACCCAGATACTACCGCAACCTTGATGCCCCCACCCCACCCTTTCAAACACACGTGAGTGTAACTGTTATATGACATGTTATATAATAGTTGATGACATGGCACACCCACCTGGGCAGCGTGGACTCCAGTTCGTCGATGATCTGCGCCTTGTTCAGCAGCATCTTGGTGCCCTCGTGCTGGGAGGTCTGCCCGGGGAGGGGCAGGCGGGGCGGGAGCAGGGGGCGGAAGCCGGGGGAGGGGGTGAGTCGAGGTGTGGGGAACGCTACAAGCGGCACAGCTGCCTGCTCGTGCAGACCGGACCGTCCAAGCTCCTGCCCCGCCACAGCCAATCCTTCCGTTGCAACGCACCGTGCAGCACCAGACACAGCTTGCCCCCTGCCGCCCTCCCTCCCTGCCCCACAACTCCCTCTGCTCTGCACCGCCTCACACCAGGCGCGTAACACCACCCCCCGTCTGCACCCCCATCCCACTCCTATCCCACTCAAAGCACTCCACAGCACCACCGTCTGACACCAGCCGCGTAACACATCCAACCCCACTCTCTGCTCCACAACTCCCACTCCTCTGCACCACGCCACACCAGGCTCACAACACCCCCGCCCCCCCNTCTCACCCGCTCCAGCGCGTTAGCCATGATCCCGACGAGCATATTGACAATCACCTGCAGGCGGGCCAGGCTTGGGTGACACGTGTGTCACACCCTGCCCTCCAGTGCACATCCCGCGCCTGCGCACCCCAGCAACGGCAGCAACGAGCCCCATGCAGCATGGGCACGCACGCCAGCAGGCCGCAAGCA
This sequence comes from Chlorella sp. ArM0029B, assembly GCA_002896455.3. NCBI lineage: Eukaryota > Viridiplantae > Chlorophyta > Trebouxiophyceae > Chlorellales > Chlorellaceae > Chlorella > Chlorella sp. ArM0029B. Next base: position 1,008,505 of record JTEE01000115.1, on the reverse strand, counting down.
GGTGCCGGTGAGGTGGTTCATGCCGGCAGGAGCCGGCAGGTGCAGGCGAGGCGGCTCACCATACCCACGACATCCGGGAAAATCAGGGGGGATATCCTAACGTCAGTGAGCAATGCCCCAGCCCTGACGGGCAGCCACCACCAGCTCAACGGTGGGAGTCCGCGTTGGCCTGGACGTTAGGACACTCACTGCATTGACTTGCAGCAATTCAACATGTGTTGAGTTGCCGGCAGGAAGACAACGTGTTGGCCTTATGCCTCAGAGTGTTGCCCAGTGTCCTCCTGCTGCGGTGCGGTAGCGCTGTGCGGCAGGCATGCTGGGCGGCGGCGGCAGAAAGCTGAGCCCTCAACCATCACGAATCAATGCCGCGTCGCCCTACATCTTTTCCAATGACAGCAATGTTGTCATTCATGGCCGTAAGCGCGACAGCCCGGCTGTCGCGCCCCGGCCAAGCGTCTCAAAAAGCTCCGCTTCGCCCGCCAATAGCTCTCGGGGTCGCCAAATAGCACTGCACACAACCGCAAAGTATGTTATAATCCGAGAGGGCCCGCCGGGCGCCGTTTGAGGCGGCCCGCTCAACGGCCAGCCCGTTTCGGGAACGCTAGCTCTCGCCCGGGTTTCAGTCAGGTGACTTGTTGGTGATCTATGCAGTGAGGCAACTGCAGCGAGCGATGGCTGCATCTGCCGGTCTGCCCCGGCGGTCCGCCGCCTGCCGCCGCTGCCTGCGGCAGTGCAGCGCTGTGCTGCGGGGTGGGCTGACTGCCCTGCCTGTTGGCCTTAGCAATGGTGCAGGTGCAGGCATGGCTCATGACTCACGCCTCGGCTGCTGACAGGCAGCAAGCTGCAGCTAGCTGGTCAACCGTTCCCTCGCTACCTCGGGCGGCAGCCGGGGGGCCTGCCCTTGTGGGCGGCAACAAAGCGTGCGATGTTGTACTCCTTCTTCTCCTTCCTCTCGCCCCTCTCTCAATTTGACGGTTTCCTCCCTCTTTCGGCCACCCTCCACTGCTCGCTCTGTAATGTGCCACTCTGATGCATACCCTTTCTAACCGTCCCGCGTTGCGTGGCTCGTGGTGCCGCTGTCACGCCATGCACAAGCGGTTGGCTGTGCCAGTCAGCTTGCCATGTGAAAGGTGCACGATGTGTACCTCAGAAGGGGCGGCAGACCAGCAGAAAGTTGTGTTTGGCCATCGGTTGTTCGATGTTGGGGCACCAGTGCTTTGAATGAGTGTCAAACCAACATGAACGCAAGTCAATGTTGGAACAACGGGCGGTGAGTGCATGTGGGCCAACGTTGGCGTTGTTGGCTTTAGTTGGATACCATTGGACGTTGGTCCAACACTATTTAACTTTAGAAAATCGGGGCCTAATTTTCCGGATGGACCAAAGACACAAAAGAGCAGGCCACACAGCCACGGCCAGTTGTAACGGTTGGTGGGGGCAGGCGAGGCGGCTCACCATTCCCATGACGAAAGAGTAGGCCACTGCCAGAGTCACGGCGGTTATCTGCCGGAAAAAGTGCAGTGGAAGGTTGGAAAGAGATTAGTATGTATCGGAATGAACGAGTGGCGTAGGTGCCATGAAACAGACACGGCGTGGGCAAGAGCAGGGCATGCTCACGCCAAAACAGTGCACCGCCCTCTCTCCGCCCTCCCCTCCTCACCCCACGCCTCGCCTCTCAGTTTCGGCGCACTGCACTCTTCACCACCCTCTCTCAACCCCCAGTGCAATGCCGTCTTCAGTTTTTGACCTGAATCTTCACCCACCCTCCCACCCAACCCCACGCCGCGCCACGCCACCTGCCACGTCGCCCACCCACCCACCGGGTTGTGGCAGGAGCGCATGAGGTCCAGGTCCAGCAGGTCGCTTTGGTTGGCCCACATGGTGAGGAAGGCGTTGACCAGGGTGCTAAACTCCTGCAGGGCAGGGGAGGGAGAGGGAGGGGGCAAGGGCAAGGCAAAAGCTGACTGACTGATTTGCACGTCCATTCAGCATAAACCTGTGCTGCTCAACGAGTCGATTGGTAACAAACAAGGGAAAGCGGGACAGGGCAGGTGAGGGGGGTCGGGCTGCCAGCCTGCGCAGGTGCACAGTTAGGGGACGCAGGGGCGGGCAGGGGGTGGGTGGGCATCCCGCCGCCAGCACACGACGCTTGCTCCCTGCACTATGGGCGCTACCACAACGAAACGGGGTCCCTGCCCCCACCTCGCTCTTCTGATCCTTGCGGAACAGGACGTGGAAGGCCACTGCAAGCAAGGGGGGGAGGGCAAGAGAGGGGAGCACTTTGTGGTTGGCGCGAGCGGGCTAGCGCAGGGTTGAGACGTACACTGTGTATCAGGGAGGAAGGACGGAAGGCTGGAGGGGCAGCGGTGGGACGCCGGCGGGTGCGGTCATCCCTGGCGGCCTTGCAAGTGCAGAGGTCGACACACAATCCGCCAACCGTGCACGTTGTGATGGCAACGCCAACGCCGACGCCCACGCCCACGCCCACTTCGCAACCTGCATGCCCTCCCCCGCCCCACCCCNCAACCTCATCCTTAGCAGCCCTGCTGAGGCCCCCCTCTACCCCACCCCATTGCAGGCCAAGGGCGTCAGTCTACCCCGTCCCGCCCTGCCCCACCCGAAAAGCCCAGGATGACGAGCACCATGAAGAAGAGGTAGATGCTGATGGCACTGATGGCTTCTTTCACTGCACAAGCAGGGCATGGGCGGCGCAGGCGGGTGGGCGAGACTGTGAGGCTGCAGTGTGGGGTTGCGTGGGGGCAGGCAGGCGGGCGGCGGCAGGCGAGGCAGATGCGTGAGGTGCTGCGGTGCCGCCCGCCCCAGCCGCTGCCGGCCACGTGCCTGCTTCCAGGAAGGCGAAGCGGGTGGCGGTGAACACGCGGCTGAAGTACTGCAGCCTGCATGCGGGGCAAAGGGTGGCGGCAGGAAGCGGTGCAGAACGTCAGGAACGTCACGGGTGAGGTGAAGCACTAAGCCAGGCAGCACACAGAGGGTGCGCAAGCCTGCCAGCGCACGGCACCGGGCTAGGGCGCACCACGACCGGCCCTTTGAAACCTGCGAGCTTTGATTGAAGCGTCTTGCACATGGCATCGATGCGGTGCAGATATGAAGAGCAAGCCCCTTGCCCACCCTTTGCTCCCCCTTGCCCGCCCTTGCCCACCCTTGCTCCCCCTTGCTCCCCCTTGCCCGCCCTTGCCCAACCTCGCCCACCCTGGCCCACCCTTGCTCACCTGAAGAGCAGCAGGATGCACTGCAGGGAGCATGCGATGGAGAGGTTGCCGCTGTGCACGTGGCGGGTGAGGTGCAGCAGGGAGATGGTGATCTGCGGGGGGCAAGCGGGCGTGGAGGCAGGGGAGTGGGGACAGGTGGGGGCAGGCGGTGAGATGCCCACAGCAAGGGGTGAGGTCCAGCACAGGGAGATGCTGAAATTTAAGCACAGCAGAGCAGAGGGTGGAAGGGGCAGGCGGTGAGCTGCGGGCCCGCTGGAGCCGGGGTGCCCATTTGCGCGCACGGGAGACTGTGGGCGCCTTCGTTGTGATGATGACACAATGATGCGAACATGGAAGCAAAGAGGCAACAAAGAGGGCAACAAAGAGGGGGCTGCAGGCAGGCAGGCAGGCGCCCCCATCTTTGCCCCCGCCAACAAAGCCGGGCTGGCAGGCAGGCAGGCACCCCCCAGCCTCCTCCCCCACCCACACAGGTCGACCCACTGGCCTGCAGCACGTATGTGGAGGCGTCCAGCACGTTCCACACGTTGAGCCACCCAGCGCCGTATGCCCTGATGGTGCCCCACTCCAGCACCTGCACCCGCGGCGGCACAGGCAGCGCCAGGCGTGGTTGGGGTGAGGAAGCTGCACGCGTGCTCATAACCGGTGTGCTCGTCACAGCAGAAACCTCCGCCCCAGCCTGTGCGGTGCAGCACGCACAGCACGGCACGGCACAGTGCTGCGCTACCTTGCAATGCACTCGCTGTGCAGGCAAACAGCAGCGTCTGCCCCGTCCCCCTCTTCGCCCACCAGGAATGGCGCCATGGCGATCAGCGCCACCGCCTCTGCCAGCAGCGTGGCCCTGCCCCTCCCCGTGGCCAGCAGGTCCCCCAGGCTGGCAGACTCCACCTCGTCCTGCAGCGGGTCAATGTAAGGGAGGATGTGATGAGGAGCTGGCCGGCACCACCTGAAGGAATAGCACAGAGGGAAGGATGGGCAAGGAATCGAGGGCGGGTGCATTGGGCTCACTGGGCCAGGCCAGGCCAGGGCAGGCAGGGCAGGCAGGCTGGCAGGCAGGCAGGCAGGCAGGCAGCCTCAGCCCTAGCCCCCGGCGAGCACCAGCACCAAAAGGCCCACTGCTCTCCCCACTTGAATTCGACCCCGCCCCCCTGCCCCCTCCCCAGCCTGCCTGGAAGAGCACGGTGAATGCAAAGAAGGAGGCGATCCATGCGAGGAAGAAGCCCAGCTCCCAGAGCAGCAGGCGCCGCGCAAAGGTGTCCCACTTGTACTCAACGACAGCCTGCACCGCGGGCAGCCCAAACGCCGGCATCTCCAGCGCGCCCGCCTGCCACCGCTTGAGCAACGGCTGCGGGGCGGAGAGGGGCAGGGGGGGAGAAGCGGGAGGCTAGAGGGTGGGTCGCGCGGCAGGGAGGGGAGGTGACACTGCCTGCCTGCCTGCCTGCCTACCAATCGCCACGGCATTATCACCAACAGCAAGGCCTGGGGTGATCTAGAACAGAGCACAGTGCTGTGGGAGGGAAGCTATTGCTGCAGCTGCACCCCACCTCCCGCTGCTTGCCCGCCACCCTGGTGCACCCGTCATACTCCTGCTGCTTGCCCGCCACGCCAGCTGCACCCGTCATACTCCTGCTGCTTGCCCGCCCTCTACCACCCCGCCAGCTGCACCCCGCACCTGCAGCAGCCCATCCTGGTCAGCGTTGGCGGCGCCCTTCACGTTCACCACAAACGCCTCGAGCACCACCTCGCTGGTCAAGCCTGTGGGTGGGGGTGAGGCAAAGGGGGAGGTGCGCAAGGGATGGGGGCACGCGCTCTGCCCACAGGCTGGAAATGACAGAGGTGGAGGCACAGGGGCCGGCGTGAGAGGGCGTTAGGCAGGCGGGGGGGCGCGTCTACAAGCCTGACCTCTGCTGGCCCTTGCGCGGAGCACGCCCCGAGGCAGGCGGGCACCCCATTAATAGCAGCCGGACGCCCCGCACTTGCCGCTGCCTCCCCTGGCCACCTCACTACGCACCACCACCACGGCGGCGCAAGCAGCCACGCCACCCACCCGGGGGCTTGTGCCCGCGCGCCTCCTCCCTCAGTTGCTCCATCCACACTGCCTCGTAGTCGATAACCCTCTTGGCGCTGCCCCGCGTGAGGATGGTGTCCTTGCCAAATGCGGGGTACACGATGTCGGAGGGGGCGCGGAACTCGCCCAGCTTGCTGACCTGTGCGGGGGGGTGGGGGTTGGGGGGAGGTGGCGGTTTTGTTCGAAGAATGGGCATTGTTGAGAATGACTTGAAAGCTCGAGCAGCTTGCTGGCCTGTGCAGGTGGTGGGTGGGGGCTGGCTGCAACGGGGGCCAGCTGATTGAGCAAAAGAGGAGGGGAGTGCAGGAGAAGTGTACCCGCCCAGACCGTGGGCCAGTGGATGACGTTGATGGCACGGCTGGCGTGGAGACGCAGGCGGCCATGCGCTGGGTCCGCTGCTGTCAGCACAGGGGCCGCCGGGCTGCCAGGCATGCGGCTGCCGCCCTGAACTGTCCGCCGCCATGCCGATTAGCTCAAAGGCAGTTGATCCATGACACCCTAAGCCATCCTGCTTCCCACCACCCTGGGATGATCTCCGCCCCAGGCTGGCCTACCCCCTGGGCTTGCAGCGTGCGCAGCACCGCGTCTTGCCGTGACGCCAGCAGGTCGCACATGACCAGCGTGGGGTCGGCGCCGCCGTGCTCCAGCTGGCTGGCATACTCCCAGGGAGCATGCATCTCCTGGGAGTCGTGAGGTGGGGAGGGGAGGGGAGGGGAGAGCACAGACGAACAGGGCGTGGGGGGAGGGCGTGTTAATGCCCTGGCGGGCAGGGGTCGCAAGGTCATGGAGCAGAGGAGCGGCGGGCGGCGGTGGTACCCTGGCTGTGTCGGGGCCCGACCCACCGCATCTGCACGGCTTCGGTAGTTTCTAGAACTTGCGGCGACGCACGGCGTTGCAAGAAGCCGCCTGCCCAGCCGGGCGGGAACACGCGCCGCCTTTCGGCTTTCACCTGCAGGAGCGCCTGCTCCGCCTCGTCGCCGTTGCCATCCATTTTGGCGATCGCTGAGTCTTGCGGGGCATGCAGCAATCAAGGGGGCCATCTCCTGCTGTGTGTGCTGCGGGCGGTACGACGGTGGCGGCAGCGGCGGCAGCGGCAAGTCTCAGATCCTGAGAAGCAGGTGATATTGAATGGCAGCAAACACCAACATATTTGGGGCAGGTAAGCCTTTCTTCTTCTTTTCTCCCACTGGGTTGCCACATGATGTGGAGCGACGGATAGCTGCCGCTGCCGCCCCCGGCAGCTGCCGCCCCGTCCTGCCTACTCTCCGCTCTCCCTGAGGTTGTGCCTCGGTGACCTGCTTCTTAACTTCATCATCTCATCACACGAAAACACCGCTCAACACACTGGCCGCTACAAGGGCTTCAAACGCCCAGCCAACGGCCTGCTGCACTGCTGCCGGCTTCCCCCAGCCGACCGTGTGCCAGTGAACCCCGCTAGCTTTGCCCCGAGTTGAGCGCCTCAATGGTGGCCACAATCTCTGGGTCCCGGTAGCTGCCCTCGCTGGTGGTGCTGATTGGGTACAGCGCCTGGTAGCGGGGCAGGGGCAGGAGGCAGGGAAGAAGGGCGGGTGGGGCGCAGCAGTGGGTGGGCCACAGCATTCATTGGTCATCCAGGGGAAAGATCCAGCCCCTAGCACAGCAGCGCAGGAAGCACTTGGCCCCAGCCTGCCCCTGCGCCACAGTCCCCTTCCTCAAGCTCTCTGCCCCGCACCTGCACATCCCAGGACGGCAGGTTCCAGATGTACACGTGCGCCACCTTGTAATCGCATCCCCCCTGCTTCAGGTAGGCAGCGGTCTGCAGGAGACGGTCAGAGAGGGGGGAAGCATCGCTTGCTGTAGCGCATCGAGAACCGTAACCTCTGTTGCGACACAACGGCGTAACAGGAGGGAAGGTGGGAGGGAAGGCTGGGCACGGCAGGAGGGAGGCAGGTTGCCGGGTGGCAGAGCACAGCACAGCACAGCATGCGCCTGGCATCTCCCCGGGCCTTGCCTGCTTGTAGAACCAGCGGGCGTAGTCGCGCACGGGCGAGGGAATGGAGAGGTCGTAGAGAATGAAGGGGTCGTTGGCGCGGGTATAGGGGCCGCTCATGCCTGGGGAGCAAGGCAGGACCAGGGGGCAGGGGGCAGGCACACGCCGTGAGGGCACATGGAGCCGTTAGCAGCAACCTTCTTTGGGAAGGCATCACATTTTGCCTGTAAGCGAGGTTGCACCAGGCTCGATGGCAAGTGCAAAGCGTCCCATGCCTCACCCCAAATTCCCGTCTTAACAGCTCGCAAGCAGCGCAGCCTCACCAAAGAAGGGTGTGTAAGCCGCCTCCTCGGCAGTCGTCGCCTTTTTTACGCCTGTGGGGTCGGTGCCCCCGCCCACCCCAAACTCCAGCCTGCAGGGCACGCGCAATGATTCTCAGCCAACAGCCCATCACACATCTGCTTCCTTGGCACAGCCGCTCTGGCTGAGGAGGGCCGGGACCGAGGTGGCCCCATCCCCATCTTCCCCACACACACTATGGCACCCCTCGCCGTCTGGCACCAACTCCAGCCACCCCCGTACCAGTGAATCTCCTTCCCCGCGGCCACCAGCTCCTTCAGCGTGACGCCATAAAAGGCAAACTCCTGGTCCAGACGAGTCATGAGGCCCTCCAGCTCACAGGGCTGCAGGGAGGCAGCAATTGCGAGGGAGGCGCGGTGCGGTTGAGGGGCGGCGGCCTGCCTGCCATGGGCAGCACTGCGCCGCAGCCACCGCAGCAGGAAAGCACGCAAGCTTTCAGGGAGGGAGGCAGCATGCATTGGGGAGCGCTGTGTCCCGCAGGCAGCTACGCCCTTCCTGCTATCATGATAACACAATGCCGATGGCAGCAGAGGCGCCGCCGCTGCACACCATAACGCTGCCCCCCCCACCCCACCCCACCTGGAACCGGATGTTGGCCTGCGGGATGTAGGCGCTCAGCCCCACATAGTCCACCGCATACAGCATCTCCTTGATGGCAGGAAGGTCGAACTCTGCAGGGGGGCAGGCAGAGAGGCAGTGGGGGCTGGTATGAAATCTGCCCGGAGCGGTGTGGAAGGCAGGTGCCTCGGCAGATTGAAGCACCCGCATGCACACGCTGGCGGCTGCCCCACGTGCGCACTGCTTCCCACGTTTGCTCCCTCCCTCAACAAAGTTCCCACATGCGTGCCTGCCTCGCACGTACTGCCCCCTCCCACGGGCTGTGCTCCTCCACTGCATGCACCCTGCCTGACTTGCCTGACTTGACGGCTTCAAAGGCGGCGGGGAACTTGGCCAGATACTCGCGCTGGTCAACGATGGGCACCAGGATGCAGCCTGCGCAGGCGGGGCGGGGACAGGACAGCCTGTTGATACGCACGCGGTTTGCTGAAGAGAAAAAAAAACTGGAAGGAAGGGCCAACAGGCACGTCAGCAGCGCACAGGGCTTCCTCAGGATGCATGCACTTGCACCGGCTCGGCCTGCCAGGTAGCCGCGCTGCTGGCAGCGACTGACAGCCAAGCCGGCACAGCCGCAAACAACCCGACCCAGCTGCCTGGCTTACCGCACAGCTTGGCGTTGTTCAGGCCTAGCCCCATGAAGATGCCTCTGCAACCCGCAGCGAGGGGGGTGATGGCAGCCTCAGGGACAGCGGCAGCAGCAGCAGGGGCAATCTCAGGGAAAGCCCGCAGCAGCAGCAGGGGGCGACCTCGGCGACAGCAGCAGCAGCAGCAGCAGCAGCAGCAGGGAACCACCTCAGGAACAGCAGCAGCAGCTAGGAGCAGCAGCAGCAGCAGCAGCAAGGGCGACCTCAGCGACAGCAGCAGTGGCAGCAAGAGCACAGTAGTAGCAAAGGCACAGCAGCAGCAGCAGCAGGAACTCACCCGTTGGGCCGGCCTCCGTCCACTATGCGTGAGCGCATGTCTGCCGACACTTGCTGCCACTCCTTGGGGTGGAAGAACACTGTGGCCTGCACACAAGAGGGAAGCCATGGCGCAGGCACAGGCACAGGCACGGCCGGGGCGGGTGCACGTATCATATCATGATGGGCATGAACAGACGCTTGCTGTCACCATGCGCTGGGCACACAATGCTCCCCCTAGCGCTGCCTCATGCTGGCAGTGTTTGTGGCTGAGCACCCGCCTCGACCCTGCTGTCTCTCACTTACAATTGCCAAGCCCAACCTTGAAACCACTGCCCCAGCCTTGTGCTCACCCCCATCTCCCCCTGCAGCGTCACCCAGACTTGTGTGTCGGGGCGCAGCGCCGCAGAGATGGCGTCGGCAATAGGATTCAGGACCACCTCAACATAACTGAAGGGGGGAGGGGGCGAGAGGTGGGAGGGGTGGATTGGGAGGGAGGCGAGCAGGCACACGGCTGCACCCACCCCCAACTCAGCAAGACCAGAACTACCTGGCAACCAATACATTATCGCTGCCAGTCCCCCACAGCACCTGCGCAACAAACGAGCTAGGCCACCCAATGGGGGTGCGCCTGGTGCCGCCACGAGGCGGCGCTCACCTGACGCCGCCGTACCTCTCCAACGGGCTGAAATCTAGCGTGTTGCGCCACCCGCCCAGGCCACCCTTGGTGGCGTCATCAATGCGCATGTTGACAGACAGGTCGTGCCCCTTGGAGGTGGCAAGCTGCACAGACGGGGCCAGGAGGGCAATGGGCAAGCTCTGAATCACTCCTGAATGTGTGACGCACCAATAACCGCCGCCATCGGGTGCTGCAATGAACAGCAGTGGGTGGGCCCGCAGCCAAGCCTGGGGTAGCTGCATGCCTCTTTGCGAACCTCTCGCGCATCCCACCAGTCGTTTCCAGCACTTGCCTGCATGCACGCTTTCAGGGAATCCCGGAAGCGGTCGATCTCCCAGCGTGTCGGTGCCGAGGTGCAGGTGTCGCGGTCGTAGCAGAAGTGCTTCACCCGGGTGGCATTGAACCTGGCAGGCGGGGAAATGGACGGGGGGGGGCTGCTGTTGGGCGAGCGGCTGGTGCCCAAGAGCAGAAGCAGGCATCGTTGTGGACAGGAGCAGGCAGCCACAGCAGCGCTGCCCCCAGTGTGTCGCGCTAAAGTCCTCTGCCCTCGCCCGCAGCGTGCATTCCTCAGCGGTCAGCCCTGCAAAGCTCAGGGTCAGATCTGGTGGCTAGTCTAGTCTATTCGTTACAGCTTTTCACATCCCCTGAAAGGGGATTCAACTTCAGGACGAACCAAATCCTGAGAGGTTGACGAGGCATGCACCACAAGGCCCTGAAAACATGAAAACATGAAAACAGGGTCTAAAAAACAAACTGGCTGTGTGAATCAACGAAAGTGTGGGTGCAGCACCGGGGGATGTATGAGTGGTCTAGCTGCTGATAGAGAAGTAATTGTTCTGGTGGCGACCAACCTGTTGTAGCAGTAGTAGCCAGCCAGAAACTCGGGGCCCTGGCATGAGGGGTCAAAGCCTGGGGGAGGGTCCAGGGGGCCTGCAGGGGCGGGGAGCAGCACGTCGAGGCAAACCAGCTAGCGCGTGAGGCCGCTCTTGCCCGCTGCTGTTCGGCTGCACAAGTCACAAACCCTCAGCCTCTGCCGCCCTCCTTCCTCACCTTCATCCACCCAGAAAAGCGTGGGGACAATCTGCAGGCGCTTGATGCGGTAGTTGGATGCTCTGCAAGGGGGACAAAAGGAGATGGGCAGGCAGGGGGGTGTACCAGCAGGTGGGTCGACCGGCACGGCACCGCTGTGCCCGCTCGCCTTCCGCCGCTGGCTGCCGCCCTGCTAACCTCGCCCACGAGTCTTCAGACCCCCGCCCTCCTCTGCCTTTCCACCCTTAAAGCCTTGTTTCATTTGCCCACACCCGCGGCTTGGCCCACCTGTCCACCATGTCCATACACTTGGACCGGCCCCGCCCATCCAGCAGGTAGTCAGACGGCACAGCCACCACAATGCTGCTGCTGATCTCCACGAGCTCCGAGGGCTGAGCCACGGCCAGAGCAAAGCATGCTGCAGCCAGGGGGACAAGCAGGAGGCTTCTGAAAAGAGGGGCTGTCCCCAGACTGTGGCGTGCGCAACCCTTCTTGCTGGCAGCGGGTGCGCCGGGGGGAGCAGCGCCCGCTGCGCCAGCGTAGCGGCAGCCGCCTCCCCTTCCGGCGCCCAACCCTGCTTCCGGCGCTTCTTTGCAGCGGTGGCGCCGACTTCTCCATCCGGTTCTTCCAAGCGAGAGTTTCCAGCCCACCTGCAGCGGCCACCAAGACGGCCGCGGGCGCCCACGCCAGGCGAAGCACAGGAAGGCGGCCCATACCCTAGATAGGACACGATCCCGCGTTGCGTGGAACAGAGCGCCGTCTACAGGTGCAGGGTTGGTCGACGATTTGGGTGGCCCTTTCCTAAACAGCCGAGCAGCACTGGGGGTGCACAATGCAGCACTGGAGGTGCACAATGCCCCCATCAAAGAGACGCCCGGGCGTGGCTGCAGGTGCGCCGGCGGCACTTGGCTGCACATTGGTTGAGCTTGAGCCGGGAGCACCGCTGCTTGACTGCTACGCTTGCACACTGATTGCTGTCGTGCACATACTACCCGCACACACACACACACCACCAAAGAAAGTGGACTGCTGCATCCCTCAAAATGCATCGTGCGCAGCGGCGGCAGCCTCAGCCCCTGCATTTACCCCCTAAATGCAAGCCTGCCTCACACGCCCTTCTCAACCAGGCATGTGGGCACATCGTGCGCAGCGTCTGCAGCCTCAGCCCCTGCATTTACCCCCTAAATGCAAGCCTGCCTCACACGCCCTTCTCATCCAGGCATGTGGGCACATCGTGCGCAGCGGGGGGCCGGGAGCATTGAGTTGCCGGCTTAAACCATTGAGTTGAGCCACTTAGCGTTGCCTACCCCCCACCCGCACCCTTGTGGCACAATGCGGGG
>JTEE01000115.1:970572-983716 GCA_002896455.3 Chlorella sp. ArM0029B | reverse complement strand
GGGCGCCGCCCGCCGCCGCCGCCGTTGACGGCCTGGAGGTTGTGTCCCCCATGGCGGGCACCGTGTACCGCTCCCCCGCCCCCGGGGAGCCCAACTTTGTCAAGGTGGGCGCAGCGGTGGGGGCTGAGGCTTGGGTGGCAGATCCTAGGGTGGGGGCGGGGGAGCCTAGGATGGGCAAGTGTCCAGCCGGGGCAGGCAGAGGTGTAATTACGTGCAACGGCATACACCACCTGGCAGTGAGGCGCTGGCGCTCCACCCAACCAGCCCCACCCTCCCACCTCGTGCATCCCCTGCCCCCTCCCCTCCTGCAGGCGGGCGACCGTGTGACCAAGGGGCAGACCATCTGCATCATCGAGGTGAGGCCCTCCGGGGGGGGCATGGCGTGTGGCTGAGGGCTGCATGCGAGGGGCTGAGAGGCGCAGCGGGCATGGCACGTCGGCATGCTCTTGTGGGCCCGCCACTCCTGCCAAAGACTTGAAGCACCTGGTGGGCAGTGCATCGTGTGGGGCCGCCACGGTGGCGCCAGCGGTGCGGGCCTCCCAACGCCCAGTGCCCGACCGCCACTGACGCATTTCTTCTCCTCGGCCTTTCAATTTTGTGCTTTGGTACAGGCAATGAAGCTGATGAATGAGATTGAGTAAGAACGACAAACGTCGCTCATGCATGGGAACCTGAGGGCGCCAGCTGGCACTGGGGTGCCCCTGGAGTGCACAGCCATGTGTCGTCATGCTGTGCCTTAGTGTCATCTATCTGCCCTTTCAACACTCAGCTTGCAATGAAAGCATTGAGGTTACTTGCTTGGTTACTTGCTTGTTGATGCGGCAACGCTTTGCACATCCGGCCCTGCCCCTGCGCCGGCGCCGGCGCCATCCGCCCACCTGCCTCCCAACCTCCACTCCGCCCTTTGTGGGCGGCGTGGCAAAAGGACGGCAGAGAGAGATGCATGCACATCTGTGCTTGCCCGCCGGGGTCGCCCTTCACGTGCCCGCCGCCCACCGCGTCCCCAGCGGTGGCGGGCCCGGGTGCCGCCGCCCGCCAGGTGGTGGGCGGCGGGTCTGCCGCGCCGACATTCTCCTCCCATCCCACACCCTCCTACATGCATCACTTCATCATACCTTCCCCCATACCCCTCCATACTCCTTCATACCCCGCTCCTGACCCTGCCAACCGCTTTTTTTGGTGCAGGGCGGAGACCTCCGGCACTGTTATCAAGTTCTTGGCAGACAACGGTGACGCAGTGCTGCCTGGTGAGTGTGCACGTCAGCGGCGGTGCCGACGGTGCTGCTTTGCTGCCTGCCTGTGGTGCAATTTGCAGCGGCTTACTGCTTGGCATCACATGCTGCTGCTGCTGCTGTGCTATTGCATCCCACGATGCTGCTGGCCACCTGCCTAGTTGCCGTTATCGCCAGGTTGTGGTGCATTGCGTGTTGCGCCTGCCTGAGCGCCGTGCTCTCGTCCGCATGTCTATCCGTTTTCTAGCTTTACTGCCTTGGAGATTGCTCAGCTGCTGCGGGGCCTGCTCTGCTGGCTGCTGCCGAAACAGCACGTGCCGGAAAGCGGTGTGGCTGAGCAATCGACGGCACAGCACCAGCCGCTGCGCCTGCTGGCTACATGTTTCTGCTGCTGCCCAACCGCCCTGCAGGATGCCGCCCCTCTATTGACTCATCGCATGTACTGCTCACTTTGCACTTGCAGGCCAGCCCCTGATGCTCATCAAGCCCTAAAGACTTTGACTCTGACGCAAGAGAGGCCGGCTGCAGCACGTGACAGCCAACGATTGTGTGCGCCTGGCTGCTGCAGCCACCAGGCAGGCACATGCCCGGCCCAGGGCACTCCCATCTTCCTCTCTGTTCTATTTGGGCATCGCAGGCCCGCCACCCAACCTCAACTGCTCCCGTCCGATCAGCTCCTGCTGTTGTGCACAGTTTTTTTTTGTTTCCGTGTGTGCAAGCTACCTCGTGTGCCCTTTCCCCTTCCCTCAATTGTTCCTGCTCCCAATTGTTCCCGGCCCCCCGCATCATTTCCACCCACCTCTCCCTGATCACTGTTGCCCTGCTCGTGCCACTGTAAGTGGCGTACTGACCTTGATGGAAACAGCGGTGACATGCCGGCAGCTGCTCTGGGGGATGTTGTGGGTGGCGGCGCGTGGCGCTTCCAGGGGCTGCCCGCTGGCACAAGCTTCTGCGTGTCGGTTGGCAGCTGCCAACCGTTTCTGAGAGCTGACTTTGCTGGGAGGGACCATGGGAGCACGGCCGCCCTTGAGTTGCGACCTGCACAGTGTTCCGCCGTGCACAGTATCCCGAGCGCTCGAGAGGAAGCGCCCCCTTGCTGATAGTAAGCCTGCGCGTCCCCACATTCTCTTGCTGAGCTACCTTTTGCACAGCAGCTGTGCCGCCGCCTGTTCTGTTGGGCTTCAGCCGTCAAGACTGTCGCACTGGAGAACCTGCACGGTCTTGGCCCGCCGAGTTTGTTGCACGGGTGGTTGCAGCGCTGTAGAGCCCCAAGCCCCGTTGCGGCGGAAGCAACTTGCTCTTGCAATTCTCGGGTGTGCTTGTGAGAGAGCGTCCGGTACACTTGCCGGTGCTGCCTATTCGGGTGTGCGGGCTGTTCAGGTGTGTGTCTGGGGGGTCGATTGGGTGGACGCTCCTCCGTGCATGGGGTGGCAGTATGACAGTAGGGTGAGTGCTGGGCAGCACATGCAGGTGCGGTGCACCCGCAGCGGGTGCAGGACACGTATCTGCTTGCTGGTGCAGCAAAGCATTGTGCCAGTAAACCTGCTCAGGTGCCTTCCGCAATGCACACTGCACGGCACCAGGCTCTCCCCGATGCCGTCGTCGCATGAGCGTACACTGCACCCTCTCTGGCTCCTGCTGCTGAGCTCCCCTGTCCACGGTGCTGCTGGGGAGCGAGCAGGTAGTACGGCAATGACATATTGGGCAGCTCGTGGAGCGGCAATACAGTGCTGGTACCAACAAGACACGTAGCAATGAGGGCTTTATGTGGGTCATAGGGGGTACAAGGAAGCTTGGCCGAGTGTGCAACAAGAGCTGCAGCAGGAACGTCGTGTTGCATTCAAATCCCATAACTTGGTAAGTACATGCGGGAGGGCAGGTGCACCGCACTGCTGTCAGCACGGCTTGTTCGCGGGGAGGCAGGTGGCTGCTTCAGCATGCCTTGAAGGAGAAGCACTCGAGATGCCGCAGCAGGCACCTCCCCCACGCTATGCATGCTGTGCCGTCCCCCGCTTTCACAGCTCCCCCGCCAGCGGCATGCCCAGCGGCAGGTCCCGGTACGCCAGGCACAGCATGAGCTTGACGGTGGCGCACTCTGTCGTCATCTGCGGCCCACTCTCCACCCCGAGCTTCAGCGCAGCGCTGCCACTCTTGTAGAGCTCCGGGTGCAGCGGGCCCACGGCGCACTGGCTGGACAGGTACACCAGCAGCCCCTTGCGCCGCTGGTCCCTCAGCCAAGGCAGCCAGCCGGAGTCGGGGCGGTCGGGCATGTTGCCTGGGGGGCAGGAGGCGGACGCAAGGGGAAGGTGCGCGTAGCTGGATGTGAGGGCGGAGCAGGTAGATGCACGGCAATGCCCGACAAGTGCACAGAAAACCACAGACCAGCGCAAGTGCAGAATGAGGCGCCTTCTTGATCACAATTTGCTGCACACTGCTGTCATGCCTCACACGCTTGCTCACATGCACCGACCCACACATGCCCCCGCCTGGGCCCCGCCTCACTCACCCACTCCAAACGACTCCAGCACCATCCCCTTCACGCCACGCGCCGCCACATCGCCATACTGTGGGCGCGGGTGCATGGCAGGGGAGCATGTCAGTTGACGGGGTGGCTGTGAGGCGCACGGGGCATTGTGCCTTGCGGGTGGCTGCCCCTTGCTATGTAGTCTCTGCAGGCAAGCGCACTCTCCGCATGCCTCATGCTACAACTTATGCCCTGCGCCCACCATAGCACGTGGGTCGCTGCCGGGGATGATGGGCACCCGGATGACGCGGGGGTCGAGGTTGAAGCGGGGGCGGTACACACCCTCCACCTGCAGTACAGGGGGAAGGGGGTGTACGGAACATGATGCTGGTGGAATCCGCAAGTTGCGAGAAGAAGAGGTGCAGCACTTGCTGTGCAAGCTGGCAGGTGCTCCAGTTCAATGGCAGGGCTGGCCGGTGCGGCCACTGTTTGTAGCGCTCACGTTCAGCAGCGCCCGCGTGTTCCACTGCACATCCACGCCCATGGCCGCCAGGTGTGGATAGTTGAGGCTGTCAAAGGCCTGGGAAGGGGGAGAAAAGAAAGAGAGGCAGAGAGCAAGGGTGGGGTGGGGCAGCACAGGACGTGCGGTCAAAGGGCGAGGCAGCCTGCCACACAGTGCCCCGCCCAGGCTTGTGTCTGGAGAGGGTAGGCAGGTGGCACTTGAAGGAGCGCATACATATGCCCCACTCTGCCCCATGTTTCCACCGCTCTGCCCTGGATTGTGAAGACACATTTCAGCCAGGCGCCTGGAGGTGGCCCCCTCTGCTGTGCCTCCCTCTACCCTTCCCCTCCGCACCACACAGGACCGCCTACACGGTTCCTCATGCCTACACAGGGCACCCGCCCCTCCCACCTGGTAGTTGCTGGAGTTGATTTTCTGCGCTCGGTTGCCCCTCATCAGTCGCCCCCCAAAGCAGAGGGCCACCTCCTGTAGGTGAACATGCGGCGGGCTGAAGGAGGCGGTGGCGCAGCACAGGCTGTCCAGCAGGTTCTGGCGGGCCTGCGGGCAGGCGGAGGGAGAGTTCAACAGGGTGGGTGACGCTTGGAGACGGGGCAGGGCCAGAGTGTGGGCACCACCTGCGGCTGCACAGCAGCGTGCGCGCGGGCAAGGTTGGGACGTGGAGCAGGGCAGAGGCACTCATGGCACAGTGCATGGGAGGCTGGCATGCACTGGCTAGGGTGTCCAGCACTATTGCCTCCTCTGCGGGCGAGGGCATGTACAAGTGGGCCCGCAGTGTTTGGGGCATAGTATGGAGGAGATGCTGTGGTATGCACGCTTGGGCCAGGGCGATGGCAGCAGCAGCAGCAGCAGCACTACGCAGCGAGAACGATGCCGAATGATTGAGCCTGGTGCTAGGGTGTCGCTTCTTCACGAAACGCAGGAGGACCTGCACTGTCCTTTGTCAGCCCACTCACACACCTTAACCCTCCCCCTCTTCTCGACAAGCAAAGTCCCCCGCACTCACGTCGGAGCGGGGCAGCGCCAGCGGCAGCTGCGACCCTGTCAGCACGATGGGCTTGCGGAAGCCCGCCAGCATCAGGCTCAGCGCCGAAGCGGTGTAGCTGCAGGGGGACAAGGCAGGAGTGGCACGGGGGAGGGCCAAACTGCTACAGCACATGGTGCAAGCGACAGTGGAAAGCTGCTTCTACCAGCTGCCAAGCAGGACAGGAGAGGGAAGGACATGAATTGGAGAGGTGTGAACCTCTTCTGCGCAACTGCTGGCTGGTAAGGGGCCCTGCTGCTTACTGCACACGCGCCCCTTCCCTTGCCCTTGCCCAACAACACAGGCAGCCAGCGCTCACGCCATGGTGTCTGTGCCGTGGGCAATGAGGAAAGCGTCGTACTCGTCACGGTGGGAGTCCAGGATGCGAGCCAGCTGCAGCACGAGATTGTGGTGGAGGGTAACAAAAACAGGGGGGACACGGCACCAAGAGGGCAGGCTGGGCGGCAAGGATGTGTGCGTTGCAGCCCAGGGTTGGGATCAGTGTGTTTGCTCAACAGCAGGTGAATGGCAGCAAGCAGCGCGCTGCCCAGGGCTGCATACCTGCACCCACTGTTTTGGGCCCACGTTGCTGCTGTCTGCAGGAGGGGGAGGGTGGAACGGACGGTTCAAGGCCGGGCATCACACGCAGGAATGAACAAACATACGATGTCCGGCGCTGCATGACGGCCCGAAGCTAGGCTGTGCTGAGTGCGCACGTGAGGCGTCGTCATGAACGTGCAGGCCAGCCAGTCGTAGACATGCTGGCCCGCCGAGCAGGCACAGCAGCGCTGTGCTTCAAAAGAGCTGGCACGCACGCTTAATACCCGTTTCACCTCTCGAGCTGCCACGCATGTTGAAGCCCCGTGCCACTCCTCAAGCTGCGGCACACAGCCAGGCACAGCATGTCCAAAAGAGGGTGCTTGGCACCCACGCACCCATGTTGAAGGCGACTTTGAGGTCCAGGCTGGCAAAGGATTTCAGCTCCGGCACCTGGCTGATCAGTGACCCCAGCATCCTGCCGGGCCGCAGCGCCTCGCTCTTGCCGGGCTTGTGGTACGTCCCTCCCGTGCCCTGCGGGGGCGGGGCGAGGCGGGGCAGGGGGAAACAACGGGCAGCAGCGGCAGGGTCGAAGGCTGGGCAGGCCATGCCATGCCATGCAGCTGGGTGTGCCGCTGACCCACCAGCATGCAGACAAAGCAGCCTTCAGTGTGTTGCTAGCTCAGGCAAAAGTTGAGCGGCACTGCACAAACCAAACCAGCGGCAGCAGCAGCAGCAGCAGCAGCAGCAGCAGCAACAGCAACAGCAGCAGTCGAGGCAACAGCGGCTCACTGCGCGCAGCATCATGTGTCCCTCCAAGTCTTGCTCGTAGCTGGCACCGGCGTCCATGCCGAGGGTGCCCCCGCAGTGCAGGAGCAGCACGCGTGGCAGCGGGCGTGCAACCATGATCAGCGGCGACTGACTGGCGGTCTTGTGTGCCCGCCGCTGCTTTGTGTGCTGCCGCTGCGCTGCCGGCGGCTGTGCCCCTTGCTGCGGTGGCAAAAGCTGCGGCCCTGCTGCTACGACCTGCCCCGGCCCCACGTCCAGCGATGGATCCAGGTGGATGCCATTGTGGCTGTTGTCTGGCGGGATGCTTGCTACCGGGAGCGGGGTGGGTATGCCTAGGTGGTCGCTGCCACTGCTGCCGCTCGTGCCGGTGCTCACCGCCTGCATGGTAGCGCCGGCGCCAGGGAGAGGACGGGGGTCAGGGCGTCAAGCGGCAGCTGCGGGAGCGATCCAGGTAGTGACACAGCCCGCATGTGGCACCCTGGCGCCTCCCTCACACTCGCCTGCTTGGGAGGCTGCCTGGCTGCCTGCCTGGCGCCGGCCCCTGCCTTCACGGGTTGTCGCGGCCCACTGTTGGCGGCCTGATTACACGTGATCGCCACCCTGGCAAGCATGAGAGGCAGACAGGCGGTCCAACAAGAAGAGGGTGCCCAACGCTCGGCGCGGTTGCGGGTGACAGCACACAGTTGTCGGACAGTGGAGAAATGTGAGCTCAAATTTAAGGCACCAAGGGTGCAGGTATTGCACCGTTTTGGCCCCCGCAACTTCTTGCGCCCTGCCAGCTGGCGCAGCCTCTTGCGGCCGCTCGCGTGCGCTTGGACGCTTGCTGCCGTCACTATCACAACTCCACAACTATTCACGACAGTATCGGGGTCCTTCATAGCTGCTGGGCGCCACCTGCCAGGAGAGCGGCGCCACCTGCCCTTGAGCGCGAAGCGGGCTGCTGCCTGCTTGGAGGGCCATTTCAGCTGACACGAGAGGCTGCATCACTTCTCTCACTTCGATAGCAGCAAGACGGGCCTGTCGGGCAGCGACGGCAGGCGGCGGTGCTGGCGTTTTGCAGAGGGTTTGCAGCAAGCAGAAGGGTTGCCGCAAGCACCACAGCAGTGGCAGACACCCACTCACCAACCCGTGGGTGCACTGCCCTTCAAGTGTTGTGGTTGACTGGTGTGAGCAGCAGCCCACCCAGCGGCTGCGGTGCCAGGGGGTGCCCGACAGTGCGATGGGCAACCCCATTGTGCGGCCAGACCCCGACCCGCTGCCCTGCTTCAAGGGCTACTTTTCCGCCCACGTGACGGCACACGAGGTTGGCAGGTGCGCATGGGGGATGCTGGTACCATGTTGGCGTGCACAGCTTGCTTGAGGTGGTCTTGGGAAGCAATAGCACACAGAGGTGGTGGCTGTGGGGACTTTGCCAGAGCCCCACTTTCTCAGCTGGATTGCCCTGTCAATGCACGCACATACTCCACCTCCCTCCCGCCCGGTGCAGCCACTCTGGCGATGTGTTTGTGCGGCAGCAGCGTGAGGCGGCCGCCGCCTTTGTGCCCCTCGTATCCCTGGATGGAGGCACGCTGCAGGCGGCGTGGACGGGGCAGCGGCTGCACTGGGTGTGCGGCGCCGCCGAGGAGGGGGGAGGTGAGCGGCAGGCACGGGTTTGGTTGCAGAAAGGGGTGTAGGGCGCACAACTGTGCGTGTGATGCAGAGTGCACTTGGTCTCGCTAGCTGGTCATAGTACAGCATGTGTGACCGCCCTGCCACCCTGCCTGCCACCTGCCTGACACATCGGCACCCTCCCCACCCTGGCCGCAGCCTTCTTCCGCGTGCACTCGTGTGGGCAGCTGGAGTACCTGGGGACGCAGCGGCACCCCTCCCCAGAGTTTCTGGACTTTGCAGACACAGATGCAGCGGCGGCGGCAGAGCGTCCAGTCAGCCCAGGCTATGTGCTGTATGTGCCTACAGAGGTGAGGGGGGGCGAGGGAACGGTGCAGTTGAGGGAGCCTGGGGTTGTGTTGAGCAGGGGCTCGCATGCTGTAGTGCACACACGATAACCGTGGATAAAGCAACAAGTGCGGAAGGAGCAGCAGGGCAACAGTCTTTTGCTTGCTCTTCAAGGCTCCCTGCTGTGTGCTGCCTGCCCTCTGTTGGCCCCAACGCCGCTGTGCTGCCGCCACCTCTCCCGCACGCACGCAGGAGGTGGAGGATGACAGCGCAGATGAGGCAGAAGGGTACCAAGATGCGCCCGCTGTGTTTGTGGTGAGCCTGCTGCCCCTGCTGCCCCCACTGCGCTGCATGCCTGGCTTCGTGTCTCTGTCTTGCCTGCCCGTCTGTCCTGCTTGCGCCCTCGTCCCCAGCCCGGTGCCCAGGGCTTCCTGATGCTGTGCAATGCAGCCAGCCAGCTGCCCACATCCACGTGTGTTTGACCCTCTCATCTCCCCCGCCCCGCCTTGAATGCCCAGGGTGGCCAGCCGCCAGAGCTGGCCCCCGCCGACCGCCCCAGCTGCCTGCGCTGCTCGTCTGCCATGCATTTCATTGGGCACTGCGACTCCGACGTGTTCAGCGACGACATAGGGGAGTGCACGGTGAGGAGGAGGCAGCCGCAGTCTGCAAACCACCCACCGCGCTTGCACTGCCGGGCAGCTGGCAGCAGCTGTTACGTGCGCATTGCTCGTCTAACTGCCTTCCTGCCTGCTGCCACCTCCGCACCCAGCACCCGCCTCGCCCACTTGGGCATTCAGCAGTGCGCCACCGTTCCTCAGCCCGTCCTCCCTTCTTTCACTCACCAAGTTGCCTCCCGGCACGGTCTGCCTGCAGGTGTACCTCTTCTACTGCGAGCAGTGCCACGTACAGTGCTGTTTGGAGCGCTGATTGACAGACAGCTGGGCACGCGTGCGCAACGTGTCCTGACCGGGCCCCGCAGAACTGGCCAAGCAGCCAAGCAGCCTGTGGGCGCCCACCGCTGACCGACCCTCTGTAGATCCAGCTTACCGACACATGGTTCCCTATTTGTGCACTTTGCTTGACCGCTTTCTGGCATCCTCGCTTGGCTGCGCCTGCACAATGACGCGCGCCTCAGCTGTGGTGCTCCGGTCAGCCCCAGCTGCTACGTCCAGCCCTCACCTTTGCATCCTACCCCCACCAGTCCCCTTGCCACTGTTCCAGACTGCGCTGCACTGCACTGCACTGCCGACACTGTAGGTTGTACCTTTAGGTGGTGAACAATTTTGAACGCATGCACACAGAGCTCTGGGCGTGCATGCTGACATGCATACATGACCCCCAGGCCTGCCCCTCCTCTTCATGTATTGTCAGAGCTAGCCAGGCACCTTTACAGATGCAAGAAACAGCTTTATTGCAGTTCAGATACAAGCACGGGTGCTGCATCTCTCAGGTTGAGTATCTCACAAGGGCTGTTGGCCTGCACCAGACGCTGCATCTACCGTGGAAAACACGGTGGCTCTGGAGCCCGCCGCGCCGTCTGTGGCCTGGGGGACCGCTTGGGGGACACCGCTCTGCCTGCTTCACTGCCGCTTTGCCTTGCTGCCCTTGCCGCCCTTGCCGCTGCCCACTGCTGCCGAAATTTTGCCCCATGCGTGCACGATGCAGAGGAAGGGGACCACGATCCAGATCGCGTTGATGACGACAAAGTAGAACCAGAAGTAGAGGGGCTCGGGGCGGGAGTGCACAAAGCCTGCGGGCCAAGGGGGGAGCGGGAGGGTGGGGCGGTGGTCGTGTGCGGGCCGAGGGTGGTGAACAGATGAACAGGTGGGGTCGCGGGTGGGGCATGAATGTGGTGCACGCAGAGGTGGACAGCGGACTGCAGGGGCATGGTGCACAAGACAATGGGCGGCAGCCCCTTCTGTGCATCCAAGCGGGCACACAGACCACCCTGCCCCCGGCTGCGCCCCTCCCTCCCACGCCCTCCCTCCCACGCCCGCACCCCACATTGCCCCCCCACACCCAGTGCACCCACCCTCGAGGTAGCACGTGCCAAAGTAGAGAACGTCCCCGTAGATTTGCCCCACCGACACCACCACCATGAGGGTGTAGCGCCAGGGCTTGGAGGCCAGGATGCCCCAGACCAGCAGGGGGCAGAGGGGGCCCCACAGGAATGCGGTGACGGCCTCCATGGCGATGATGAACGAGTCGCGGCTGGCGTACCGGCTGTCAGCCTTGCTGTACTCCTTCCCTGCACAAGAGTGTGCCGAGCAGAGGGGGAAAGGCAGAAGGATGGGTATGAGGGGCGAGGGGGAGGCAGGGCACAGGGCCAGGCTAGCGAGGGACAGCGGGTGGGCAGGCCGTTGGGTGGGGGCGGCGCGCCCCGCTCGCACTGAGCAGCTGCTCCCTGGCTGCCGGCCTTGGGTGGCACTCTTGCGCCAGTCCAGAACATTGCGCCTGCCCGAAGCACACACCCACACCTCGTGCGTTTTAACAATCGGACGTTGGGTGGGGCAGTCGCACCTCATTTCCTCCCCTCCCCGCCCTCCTGTCCAACCCACCCAGTCCCCACATGTGTCGACTACCCACCCCCTTTGCCCCACCCCACCCCACCCCGTCCTCACATGTGTCTGACAGGTAGTTGCCCGACTTGTCCTGGTAGAAGTCTGCCTTGGCCACCACCCACCCCTCGATCACAAAGTGGATCACGCCGGTCACCATGAACCAGCAGGCCAGCCCGCGCTCCTTCCCCGACAGGTGCGTGTGCCGACCTGCGGGTGCAGCGGGCAGGTGGGTGTGGCGTGTGTGGCGGGTGGGCGGCACAAGGAAGGCGTGCACGTGCTGAACAAGGGAGAGCACGTTGGGTCTGCCCTGCCTTGGTTGGCGCTGCTGGGGACAAGGCGCAGGGGGCAATGAGGTTGTGCCCGCTGGCAGCCCACCCGCCGCCACCCGCACCCGCCGCCACCCGCCGCCGCCGCACAGAGCCCCACCTGACAGCTTCCAGGTCGCCACGAAGATCACCAGCACGGCTGTGAAGAACACGCCCAAAATGTAGTCGAACTCCACCTGCATCGGCACGTAGCCGGGCAGGTGGAGGTCGAGCGGGAAGTAGGGGTGCCGGTCACCGGCGGGCTGGACCGTCATGGCTGCTGGGAGAGGTGCAGAGATGCCAGAGGCGATCGGAGAATACCAGGAGGGACACCGGCGCGCTGTTTTTTTTCATGCGCTGTTTAATGAGGCAGCAGGCCGCAGCAGGAAGGCAGCGAGGGTCGCGTGAGCATCTCGCGACAAGCGTGCGATCGGTTTGAAACACATTCGCTCAGCGAAGCGCCTGTAAATCTGCGCGCCTCGCAGCTACACCCGCAAAACACAAAACACTCTCCTTCGAGCTTCAGACAGGCCCTCTGGCTATTGCAAGTTGCCGGGGTGCAGAGCGCGGGCATCCGAGGCTGACAGACGGCGCACAGCTTCCCTTCCCTCTGTGCCGCGTGCCCCGCCAGCGGCGCCGCCTAGGGCCGCAAAATGGGCGCACGGCGCGAGGCCAAGGATGCAGCGGCTGCTGCCGTAGCAGCCGAGAATCTTTCATCAAAAGCTTACGTGGATGCAGCGCTGCGTGAGTACAAACCTCGCAAGGGCGGCACTGCCAAGTTCAAGAAGGGCAGCAAGGTGCTGGTGCCGCACATTGACCAGGTGAGGGCGGCGGTGCCTATGGGGGACCCGTGGGGCTTGCACCCCGCTCCACATCGGTGCCTGTAGGGGCCTGCCTGCCTGCAGCTGCTGCTGGCTGCTGGGCTGTGGTGCTGATGACATTGGCTGCTGCCTGCCGGGTGGTGGTGTCTCGGGTGGGTGGGGCGGCACCTCGCTCAAGTTTGGGAGGGCCACACCTGCCGTGCACAGTGCTGTCGCAGAGCAGGGCCATGCTGCACAGTGCAGGCAGCAACAGGTGCCGCCCAACCGCAATCGGCTGCTGCGGTGCTGCCTCCGCTAACATTGCCCCGTCCTGCCCATGCCCTGCCCCGCCCCCTGCAGTACTATGCTGCGGTCGTGATGCAGGGCCAGAAGCGGGATGATGGGCAGTACTACCTGCTGCACTACGAGGGTGGGTGGGCGGCTGAGGGGCGGGCTGCACAGCAGGGGTGCCTGGCTGGCTTGCCGACAGCGGGGGAGGCTGGTGTAGTGGCTGGCGTCGCCAACCTCCTTCAGCCCCCGTCCCCATCCCCCTCATGAACACCTCGTTGCAGCAGCATTTCCTTATGAGTGTCAACCACTGCACATCTGAACTGTGCCCGCGTCTCATCCCCTGAACTGTCCTGGTCTCCCTGCGAAAAACAATGGATACATCGAGTGTGGCCGACCCACCCCCATACCAACCATTCTGACTTCAAGTGCTGCACTCGCCCTCCCCCGCTGGCTGGCCCAGGCTGGAGCAACAAGTACAACGAGTGGGTGGAGGAGTCTGGTGTGGTGCGCTACGACCGCTCCCTGCTGGAGCAGAGCGCCGTGGCGGCGGGCAACGCCCCCGGCGACCTGACGGGGCGCAAGCGCAAGGGTGACGTGGCGCCCGCGGAGCCGCAGCTGGCGGTGGAAATACCGCAGCAGCTGCGCCTGCACATCCCGCCGCTGCTCAAGAAGATTGTGCTGGATGA
>JTEE01000115.1:953329-968159 GCA_002896455.3 Chlorella sp. ArM0029B | reverse complement strand
GGGCGGCCGCACGCCAGCGGCGGCAGCAGCGGCAGCGGCCTCTAAGGGTGGCACGCCTGCACCAGACACGGGGGCCAGCTCTGAGGCAGCCGACATGGAGCAGGATGCCTGACACGATGGGCACGCAGCCACATTGTTGTGTGTTCTTGGTCCCCCGCCCATGTGCCTCTCGGCTGCCTGTCCCATGCCGAGGATGCTGCTGTCCCTCCTCCAGCTGCGATTCATCAACAGATCCTCTTTCACTGGTGTTGCACTGGAAAGCAGGGCCAGGGAGATCAGTGTACTTGGCTTCACTTCCCAGTCACGGTACCACAGTAGTAGTACACACAGGCGGGCGCGCTCTGCCAGCGGCGCCGCCCCACCCATCCCCAAGATGCATGCACGCAGCGGCGTCGTCCGACTTTGCACCTGAATTTGACGCCATCTGCAGAGGCTAATACAATGGCGCGGGGCGACGCCACAAGGCGGCGGCGCAAAGTGCAGGAGCGGGCAAAGCTCATTAAAGCAGGCGGCAAGGTGAGCGGGACCGCTCAGGCAGGCATGCTGGCCCGCTTCGAAACGCGCGGGTGCCCCTGAGCTGACGCGCGCCGACACCCTGTTTGCCCATGCAGACGCCCGCTGTGGAGAAGCCGCAGAAGAAGGGCGCCGACCAGGATGGGATGACCAGAGCAATGAAGAAGATGCTGCAGCTGAAGGCAGCCGCCGCCGCCCACGCCGAGGGCAAGGCGGCAGCGGCGGCGGCGGCGGTGGCACGGCGGCAGCCAGCTGCCCAGCCGGGGGCGCCCGCAGCAGCGTCTGCACTGCCAGGGCAGAGCGCTGGGCAGCAGCAGGATACACAACTGGCACCGCAGCAGCAGCAGCAGGAGCAGCAAGAGCGCAAGCAGGGCGTGCAGGCGCCTCCGGCTGCAGCCCCCCGCGCCACCGCTGCGCAGCGGTTGGCGGAGGAGGAGCGGCAGGTTGAGGAGGCTGAGCGGCTGTCCCAACAGAAGCGGCTCAAGGACAGCAAGCGCGACTTCCTGAAGCAGAGGAAGCTGAAGAAGAAGAAGGGGCGGGGCGGTGAGGTGGAGCTGACGGAGCTGGAGGCTGAGCTGGCACATCGGGCAGCGGCCAGCGCCCCCGCCTTTGGGGAGCAGGCCTACCAGCCGCTCAAGGTGCGCTGTGCTGCCTTGCCATGCTGGGCTGGGCTGCTCTGGGAGGGTGTGGCGGGAGGCGCATCTACTGTGCCGCGGCCGGCGGCAGAAGAGATTGTGCCGGCCGTTTGTATGTGATACCGGACCCAGGGCCGTTGCTGTGCTGCCTGGGGCAACGTGGGACGGCAGTGCGGTTTTGAGTATGCCTTGGCAGGGCAGCAGGAGCAAGCCTACAAGCACAGCTTAGGCTCCCTGGGATTAGCTCCCTGGGATGACACGCTGCCCTGCTGCTGGCCGACCTGGTGGGGCCAGCCACCTGCCTGCCTGCACTGCCCGCCGACTGGCGTCGGCCTGGAAGACACACTTGTGTTTCCAATCTGACTGCTTCTTTCCTGCCTGCCTGCCTGCCTGCAGGTCCAGCTGAAGCGCAAGCACTGGGCAGGGAAGGAGACAGACGCGACCATTGCGACGCGCCGCTGCACCGAGATCTTCAACCGTCAGATGGCGCAGGCTTCCCGGGCGGCAACGGCAGCAGAGGCGGCACGCGACGACGCCCTGGTGCCGGCGCAGCAGCAGCCCAAGAAGCAGCAGGGGAAGAACCAGCAAGGCAAGCAGCAGCAGCAGCAGGGCAAGAAGCAGCCGCAGCAGGGCAAGAAGCAGCAGCCGCCACCGACAGATGAGGCGGTGAGGCAGCAGCTGATTGATGCGTATCGCCAGCAGAAGCAGCAGCGGCTGGAGGCGGCAGGCAAGGTGCCCGTGCTGTCGGCGACAGCGCAGTCGCTGGCTGCCCTGGTGCAGCGTGACAAGGCCGCTTCTTACTGAGCACATACCCTGCTGCCTCGGCGCCAGCCTGTGACATGACCATATGTAACTATACGAAACCTCGGCCGTGTAACTTTACTCCTGATTATAAGGGGCACATAGGGAGGTGTCGAAACCTCGGCTGTGTAACTGTACTCCTGATTAAAAGGGGCACATAGGGAGAGGTGTCGGAGCGCGGCAGGTCAGGGTGCGGCCGCTCATGCAGCCTCCCCACTTCAGGCCCGCAACAGTTTGCTGGGCAGTTGGTCTCATCAATCCGCTGAAGACATTCTCATCCTATTCCCTGCCTCAGTTCCTCGCGAACGGCTAGCAACACGGCGAACCCCAGCTGCAAGCCGCACTTCTCTTGCTCCGCGGAGCTCCAGTAAGGCGCCGCCTCGTTCAAACATTTATAGAGAAGATGCAAAGGTCTATGAACGGGTGTTGAGGCTTTGCGCCTTTATGACGGCAGGCTCCCCCGCCGCTCCTGCCGCCCGCCCGCCTGCCTCCTGCCGCCCGCCGCCCGCAGTGAATGCACGCCATTGCTTGCATCTGCAGCCAGCCTTGCACAATGTCAACATGCACACTCCCATATGACCCAACAGGACTGCAGCAGCGGCTGCCATCCCACCATGAGCAGCGTGCGCAGCAGCGGCTCCCGCCTGCTTTGGCTGGGCGTGGCCTACGTCGTCACCGACTGCCTGGCCTCTGTCAAACTGGTGCAACCGGTGGACCTGCCAGAGGCTTCTTCCAGCAGCAGCGGCACCGGAAACAGCAGCAGCAGCAAGGGTAGCAGCAGTAGCAGTAGCAGCAGTGGTAGCGGCAGCGGCAGCGGCGACGGCGGCAGCGGCCCGCTGGCAGTGTTTGTTGACAAGGCCAGCCTGCGGCTGTTCCGCTTCCAGCGTGGCGAGTTAATCATGCTCAAGTGAGAGGGGGTGCGCGTGAATGAGACCTGTGAGGGTTGTAATGAGAGAAGGGTTCGGGGCTGTGAGGGTGGAGGCGGGCTGTGAGGGTCAAGAAGCGGTGGGGCAGGGCTGTGAGGTGTGGCTTGCTTGGAAGGTGGTGTGAGAGCTGGTCTGGGTGGCTGTTAATCAGTGATGGGGCTTTGAAACAAACAGAATGAAACTCAGGGATGTGGGTGACTGTGCCCCGCCCACACACTCCAGCCCGTCACCCCCATCCCCGCCGCCTGTCATCCCCCTGGCCCCCTAAAGTTAGTTGCTACCAGGGCACCAGGCAAGCCGCTGCCTCTGGCCGGGGCTTAAACTGCTCTCACCACCCACCTCCCCCCCACCTCCCCCACACCACACCCCCAGGTCTCCCGAGGAGCCGCGGCGGCGGGTGCTGCGCCGGCTGGTGGGCCTGGAGGGCGACTTTGTGTCGGTGGCAGGAGGCAAGACGGAGCGGGTGCCCAAGGTGAGTGAGCCCTGGCGGTGGTGCACCCGACTACCAGCAGCAGCTGTTTGCCCTGCTTCGGGGCAGGGTGGGTCCCCCCTGCCCGTCAGCCTCCTCTGCCTCACCAACCCCACCGACCCTCCCCAAACCTTTGTTCCCCTCTCCAAACCACTGTTCCACCCCTGCCCCTGCCCCTGCCCCCCTCCCTTGCACAGGGCAACTGCTGGGTGGAGGCGGACGCGGGGCTGCGTGCCGCAGGGGGCGACTCGCGCGTGTCCTGGGGGCCGGTGCCGCTGGCGCTGGTTGAGGGCAGGTGAGGGCGGGGCGGCCATGTATCAGGGCGGGCACATGGGTGGGTGCGCACACGGCCGGGGTTGCACAGGGGTGACAGTTCTGTGGCTGGGTGACCCGGCCAGGCCTCTATGGCCCAACACTGCGTTGGTATTAGCTGCTCTGCATCCTGCTGGGCTGGCCTAGCTGCCAGCTGTTGGAGCACACGGCGGTGAGGGCCCCAGCCGGCAGCTGCGCCGCTTAAGCACCGCTGTTCTGGCCATGAACCCGCCACTCACGCTATGCACCCCTGCGCCCCCTGGCCCCGCAGGGCGAGCCACGTGCTGTGGCCACCGGCGCAGTGGGGCCGCCTGGCGGCGCAGCCCTGCCCCTCGGGCACCCGTGTGGTGGGCATGGGCGGCAGCCTCGAGTTCCTGCACCCCCCGGCGGAGCAGGACGATTGGTGGAGCAGCTGAGAGGGACGGACTGTCATGTTGATGGGTGCATCACAACCAAAGCTGCTGCAGTCAGCGGGGCATATGAAACTGATGAAGATCTCTAGAGGGCTCCCATGCCTTGGCAGCCCCAACCGCACGCAGGCCTTGAGGATCAAGGCAGCCATGACAGGTGGCGCATGGTACTGCCCAAACGAATGCCTTTGATTTTCTGGGGTGCGTCCCTGCCTCCCTCCCCCCTTCGTGCATCTCCTGCTTGCATTGCTTACAAGCCTTCAACCTCTGCTTTCTGCCAGAGGTACAGAGCACTAAACTAGACAGACTTCGAGGGGCAGAGGTGGGGACACCACGAGGGGAGATGGGACAAAGCTTTCTGCTCAAGGGGAGAGGTGATTGACGGCGGGCAAGAATATTGACACAAGGATGGTGGCTGGGTGGCATGGGGCCGTGTTGGTACAGGCAGGCAGGGCGAGAGCAGAGCGATAAGAAAGAAGTTGGGCGGTCACGAGAGCGCAACTGCTTTCTTTTGTTCCAGAGGGCAAGGGCAGGGCGAATGGTGGGGAGGAAAAACAAAAATCGGATCGGCCGCAATGCTAATTGGGCGGCCGCTTGGGGGCCATCTACTTTGAATTCGAGCAATGGGGCTGGCTGGCTGTGAGCGTGCCCGCTGGTCGCCATTTTGGGCATGGGCACAGCAAGGTGGTGCGGAGGGCGTCAAATGGTGATGCTACACTACGTGACTGGGTGGGTGCGTGCTTGGGAAAGGTGAATGCCTGTGTGTGTGTGCATAGATGGGGTGGTCAACGCATGATGCAAGGGGCGGCAGAATGGTTGCCGGGGCCAGGCCCGGAAGGCATGTGCCTCTGCCGCCCAGGCGTGCTGCTGCTTTGAGAAGCTGGCTTTGCTGGCTGTTTTGCTGGCTGTTTGGCTGGCTGATTCAGAAGCTGCACTCGTGGGAGCTCAGTCGCCGCCGCCACGCAGCTTGAGGCCCGTCATGCGGGCATGAAGCGGTGAGGGGGGCGGTGCCATGCGGGCCCCCGCCCCCTCGCCTGCCACCGCCGCGCCCGCAGCATCCGTGCTGCACCCCGTCTCGCACCGCATGAGGTGGTGGCTCGGCGTGGCGGCCGGGTGGAAGTCCAAGTCTGCGTCCAGCGGTGGCAGCGGGCCTGCAGACGCTGCGGCCGCCACCAGCGTCCTGGCTGCCATCTCAGCCATGGCAGCGGACGCCTCCCGCCCCAGCAGGCTTGAACTGCGTCGCAGCGGGTGGTGCGGGTGCTGGGGCTGGGGCGGGTGCGGGTGGAGTTGAAACAGGTTGTCGGCTTGGTCGCCCACGGGTGACTCGCCTCCTGACTCGCAGATGTGGCGCGTCTTGCCCAGCGGTGCCATGCCGTCGATGGACGAAGCCACCGAGTTGTCGCGTGAGAGGGCGGACATGAGGCCGCGACGGGAGCTGCCGTGGTGCTGCCGCTTGCGCTGCGGCCGCACCGTGGGCACGCCCACCGGCAGCGCGCCGCTGCCGCTGCTGCCCTCGCTGATGTCCTCGAGCGCCTGCTGCTGCTGCTGCTGCTGCGCCGCTGATTGCTCCCACAACGCCGCGGCCGCTGCAGCCGTGGCCTCCACCTCTGCCTCCCCACCCTCGTGCTGCTGCTGCGCCTGCTGCGGCTGCTGGTGGCGGGCAAATGTGTTGGTGAGGCGCTGGGCCGCCAGGGCAGCAAATGATTCGATGCGTGGGGCGGGCTTGCTGCCGGCGCTGTCCAAATGAGACCCGTAGCTGTCCAGGGTGGGGAAGCGGCGCACGCTGACGCCGCGCGAGGGCAGGCTGGCCATGTCTGCACTCACAGGAAGAGGAGGGGGGCAGGGGACAGGGCAAAGGACGGTGCAGGGGTGAAGGGGAGGGATGAGCAGGCGATGCCATGCCATGCGCGCCTGCCAACAGGGCTGCAACTCAACAGAGTGCAGTACCAGCACAAGCACAAGCGCTGCCTGCATCCGCCGGCTGGCCGGCCATCGTGCTCACCGTCTAGGCTGCTGGAGCGTGAGAGGGAGTGTGGTGAGCCGGGCGGCAGCTGCACCAGGAACTCGGGGGAGGTGTGCAGGTCCCAGGACAGGGAGGGGGCGTGCTGCAGTGGGGGGCAGGAGGGGTCAGAGGGGGAGGGTGTTGGTTGGTAACAAGAAGGATGAGGGGTGAGGTGACGGTGTAGCATGGGTGGGGATGAAGTGGCGCATGCGGCTGCCAAGCCAGCTTGCCATGCCAGCTGGGGACAGTGTGCACATGGGCGTGCAGGCCTGCTTGCCCTGCAGCATGATGCAAGCCCACAGGTCACCACTGCCTTTTGCCTTGCCGCACCAGGACCACAAGTCACCTGCAGAGCGCGCACCGCCTGGCTGGCGCCTGCTGCCAGCGGCGGCAAGCCGCGGCCGCCATGCGTCGGCAGCCCCGCCGCCTGCTGCTGCCGGGGGTCGGTGGGCGGGGTGCCAGTGCTTTCGCGGTGCAGGCTGTGGGGGGTGCCAGTACTGGGAGTGGCGCCGTTGCCGCCAAAGAACCCCATATCTGCACGCATCCAAATGGAGAAGGAGTGTGGAGGGGCGGGTGAGGGCTAGGCGTGGGGAGAAGCGTCGCTGGGGCACAGCGGGGCTAAAGGTAGAGCACCGGGCAGCAGGCAGCACACATTTCCCAGTGCCCGCATCGTTGTGTCCTAAGCAAACTGACTGGTCTAGTCCAGCGCTGCACTGCATAGACCACCTATCTACACAGCACCAAAACATCCTCACCACACTAAAGGTGGCCCACCCAGGCGTGCCCCCGCCCACCACCCGGCGCCACGCTAAAGCCGGCCCATACAATAACACTGCAAACCACACAAGCGGGCCATCACTGCGTACCGGAGAAGCACACTGCAAAGTGTGCAACTATAGTGATGTGCGCGCTCGGGGGGGCCCAGTGACACACATGACCACGGATCACCCCATGCAACACCTCTTATGTGCACCCACCCACCGGCGCTCATGGGGCTGAGTGCGTCTGCAAAGTCCATGTCTGAGGTGGTGCGCCCCGTGCCGCAGCTGTAGCTGAAGTCGCTCTCCGAGTGGGAGCCTGAGGCAAGCAGAGGGAGGGCAGACAGAGGGCAGGTGGTGGGCAGGTGCTGTGGGCAGGTGGTGTGGGGCCAAGGCAGGGTGAGCAGGAGGGCAGGAGGCACCGGGTGCGGCCATGTTGTGCCCCTCGCCCAGCACACGATAGATACACAGGCTATCCTGCCTTGCCCTGCATTGGCCCTCCCACACCCTGCCCATCCATCCACTGGTCCCACCCATCATTTCCGCCACCCCAATATAGGGTCCCACCCATGCACGCCACCCGACTGGTTCACCAGAGCTCAGCCTCCCCACCACACGTCAGGCTGCCCCTCATCACCCCCCGCCCCTCACCAAACATGTCGTCCGAGTCTGGAGACACGATGTCCCTCCGGCAGAGGTGCCAGCCCTCGCGGCTGTCCTGCGTGCCGCCGCTGCCGTGCATGAGGCCGCCGGCGGACAGCATGCCGGCGCTGCCCCCACTGCTGCGCATGGCCGCGGCCGCGGTGTGAGGGGGCACCTGCAGCGGCGCTGGGCGCCACATGTCGAGCGGGTTGCCGAATGAGCCGGCGCCGCTGCTGACACCGGGCGACAAGCGCCCCTCGCTGCCCCTGCCGCCGGCGCTGTCGAGGCGGCCCGTGGGCGGCAGGGGCGGCGTGGGTGCGCCCTCGCTGCTTCCGCGCCGCGCTCCAAGGATGGGGGTGAGGCCAGCCAGCCCG
The DNA here is from genome assembly GCA_002896455.3 of Chlorella sp. ArM0029B. Taxonomy (NCBI): domain Eukaryota; kingdom Viridiplantae; phylum Chlorophyta; class Trebouxiophyceae; order Chlorellales; family Chlorellaceae; genus Chlorella; species Chlorella sp. ArM0029B. The sequence goes on along the minus strand of JTEE01000115.1, from coordinate 960,317 downwards.
GCTGCCGCCCCGGGGGTGAGCGCCCCCTCTGAGATGAGGGGAGACAGGGCGGGAGCCCAGCGGGTACCCATGCGGTTGCGCCCTGCCGGCGTGCGGGCCTTTTGGGCGGTGCCGGGGGGGGCGCCGTCGCCGCCGTCGCCGCTGGCCCGCCGGGCATGGTTGTGCGACCGCAGCGGCTGGCCTGGGGTGAAGGCAAAGCCGGCGTCAGGCGCACGCTGCTGCTGCCGCTGTGGCACTGGCGGCGGCACATCAAAGCTGAAGACATCTGCGGCGGCTGCTGCCGCCGCGGCTGCTGCTGCGTTTGGCGAGGCGGCGTCCGGGGGCGAGGCAGCGTCAGGGGACGGCTGCAGGAAGGGTGACACGGGAAGCCCCGCAAGCTGCAACACCTCCTGCTGCTGCTGCTGCTGCTGCTGCGCTGCCGCAGTTGCCTGACGGGCCAAGAGTGCCGCCTCTGCTGCCGCCTCCTCTGCGAGCGCCTCTGCTGCCGCCTCATCGGCTGCCGCTTGTGCAGCGGCGGCCAGTGCAGGCTGCTCCCCAGCCACAGTGGCGATCACTTGCTGGGCTGTGGGCCTCAGCGCCGGGTTGGGCTGCAGCATGGCTTGCAGAAGCGCCACAAAGACGGGCGGGCGGTGGCCCAGCTGCAGCGCCGACACGTCAGCGCTTGTCCAGCCCTCGGAGCGCGGCAGGCGCAGGCCTGCAGGCAGCCACGTGTGAGGTGAGGTGGGGAGGGGTGACCAGCAATGAGGAGCACGGGAAGCAACGTCCACGGCCAGAAATGCAAATTTGGATACCCCATTGAGGGGGTGATGTCAGCATCAGCTTGCGGCAACTGGCGACGGCGGCAGCCACACGAGTGTGTCAACTTTGCGCAAGCACGCATGGCAGCACTGTGCCTGGCGCCCGCTCACCCGTGGCGCACTCGTGCAGCGTGGCTCCCAGGCTGAAGATGTCGGCAGCGGGGGAGGGGGCACCGCCGGCTGCCAGCAACTCGGGCGCCACATAGTCGCCGTCACCCTCCTCCCAGTCCTGCGGAGGGGTGGGGAGGAGCAGGAGCGGCAGGAAGAAAGTTGTCAGCAAGCGGAGTAGCTGAGCTGAGCATGGGGGGCGCAGATGGATCAGCAGCAAGCGGGCTGATGGTGCCCCACCTTGCTCGCCGTCGCCCTGCTGTCACACCCTGCTGCCACCCCTGCCGATGCTCTGACAGCAAGACCGAGTCTGGGTTACACGCCACTAGCACAACCCTGTGCTGCTGCCACCCCAGCCAATGCCCCATGCACCAGGCTGCTGCCCTGTTCATGTGCCACCTTTAGCACCGCACCCGCACCCCTGCCTCAATCTCACCAGGCTGCTGCCCTGCTCATGTGCCACCTTTAGCACCGCACATGCACCCCTCCCTCAATCTCACCAGGCTGCTGCCCTCAATCTCACCAGGCTGCTGCCTTGCTCGCGAGCCACCGCCAGCCCAAAGTCCCCGATGCGGCACGTGGCCCACCCGGAAGGGCAGCCAGCACAGCCGGCAGGGCAACCGGCAGGGCTGCCTTCTGCCGCCAGGCCAGGGGCAGCAATGCCAGCCCCAGCAGCGGTGCCAGTGCCGGTGCCTGCGCCAGTGGCTGCCCCCCAGGCGCCGGCAGCGGGTGCTGAGAGGTATATGTTGTCTGGCTTGATGTCGAGGTGCATGACGCCGTGGGAGTGCAGGAAGGACAGGCCCTGGGGTNACCTGCACCACGCGCCCATCCACCACCCACATCTGCACCAGAGGCACCCCGCTCCTGCATCCACATGGAGGGGAGGAGGGGGAGGGCAGGGAGCAGGAAGTGTTGCATTGATGACATGTGCAGTCAGTCATGCCTGCGGCAGCGTGCACAGCTTCACACAGAGGTGGTGGTTCAGCCACGCCGCAGAGCCAGGGTGGCACTTGGTGGGCCTGAGCTGAAGCAGGAGCAGCCCAGCAGCTGCTGCAGACGCCCCGCCCAACCGGCTGCCCAGCCGTGCCCCACGGCTCTCACTGCTGCCGCCACACCGCTGGGTCCTCACCTGCGCCGCCTGCACCGCCGTGCTCCACAGCTCCTCGTCGCTCATGCACCGCCCCTGCTGGCAAGACTGCAGGCAGGCAGGCGGGCAGGCAGCACAACAGGCAGGCGGCACACACGAGTTGGCAAGGGTGCCATGCGGGGATGCGGTTGATGCTGGTGCCACGACAGCAAGGTCACGCGGCAGGGAGGAACACAGCACAGGACACGAACATCTGGCGGGGCGCCCACCGCCCATGTGCCCTGCCACCGCCCAGCAGCTGCGCAAGCAGCCCCACCCGCTCACCCACCCACCCACCTTGTGCGCCCACTGCGCCAGGCTGCCCGCATCACAAAAGTCCATTTGTATGTAGAAGTGGCCGCCCTCCTGCCAGGCGCGGTACTGGTTCTGCGGGCGGGTGAGGGCAGGTGAGGGCGGAGGGGAAGGCACCAGGCATGATTGAGCAGGGGTGTGATTTTCAGGGGTGCAGAAACCAGGTCAGCGGTGGGCCCAGGAGCAGTTGTGCACACAGAACAGAGGAGCTGCAGCACACAAAGAGTGCGACGTTTGGGGGAGGAGGTGGGCCGGCGCACAGCGCATGCATGCGTATTGCTGGGGCGGCTGCTCTTGGGTAGCACGCCTTCTGCTCAACCGCTCAAGGCGGCCACTTCCCCCTGCCCCACCCACCCCTGCCCTGCCCCCTCACCACAATGTTTGGGTGCGTGGGCAGCTCGGCCACGGCACGGATCTCGCGCAGGCACCGCTCCCGCTGCATCTTGGAGCGGAAGCGGCGGCGGGAGCGCTTGACGGCAAACACCTCGCCTGTGGCGCGGTGCCGCACGCGGAACACCTGCACGCACACACACAGAGATTGGGGAGAAGGGAGCAGGGTGGGCGACGGGGAGAAGGGAGAGGATGCGATAAGAGAGCATGCGAGTGTCAGTTCAGCGTGCACAGTTGCTGCGGGTGGTGTAGGCAGAGCAGGGGCAGTGTGGGAGAGCTTCCCGCCGAACAGTCACTTCACGCAACCAGAGTGCATGCCGGCTCTGCGGGGGCAGGAAGCCGGCACTGGTGGTGCGGTTAGGAGGTGGGCCCGGGGCGCCAGGCATGCGATCTCATCTCCCCAACTGCCTCTTCCCACCGGCAGCGAGCAGGATTTCCAGTTCCCAGCCCACCCACCTCGCTCAGGCTTGTCTTGCCCACCAGCTGCCATGGGCTGTCAAAGTGTTGGTGGTACTGGAAGAGGGATGGGTCCATGGCTGACTCGGTGCGGTGCATGTCAGACACAACCAACACCTGCACGGGGGGAGAGGCAAGGGGCAAGGCATGTATGCGCTGGCTGCTGGCAAGGGCAGGCAGGGGACACCAGGAGGGGTGGCCTAGTTGAGTGGGGGCAGGCAGTGCGGCGAGCCGCACTCTCCCAAACTGTAGTACCAAGGGGAAGCGGCAAACCGACCCAACAGGCTCGCATACAGCGCTCTGGTCGCTCCCAGCCGCCTTGTGCGGTATGTGCGATGCATGCAGGATCAGGGGGCGGCCTGAAGGCGCTTGGGCAGCCCCCAACGAGACCAGCCGCTGGTGAGTCGGCAGGTTGTTAGCGGGCCCGGCGGCCCCGCCCACCTTGGCATCTCGCAGGCTGTTGCTGCGCGCGTAACCGGTCCGGGTGCCCCTGATGGCCCGGGACTTGGTCTTGCGGGCGCTGGGCGACGAGGGCAGGCTGCCTGCGGGCCGGGCCAAGCCCGGCTCGCGGGGCGTGTCCTCCTCCCACTGCCTGGCCTCGCCGTCCAGCGGCGGCTGCCAGGAGTCGGGAATGTTGAGCCGCGGCAGCATGGCTGCCCGGAGCCGTGGCGGAGAGGCTATCAATTGATCAGTGCGAAGTCAGGCGACACCAGGAACCAACGGTGTGGAAGCTCCATTCATGCTCGGTACTAATGCTGATCGAGTGGGCAGCGGGTGGGGTCACGTACAAGTCTTGTGAGGGCACGTCAGGGCGCAGCAGGTGACAGCAGGGGAGGACAGGTGGGCCCGATCCCGCACTGCGGCCACCGTGCTCGATCAGGGCGCGGTTCAGCGATGGAGGTGGCTCGGGACTCTCAGGAGGGCGGCAGCCCGCTCCTCTCGCAGCTGGCAGCGGCGGCGGGCAGCAGTCCCCTGTTTTTGAACCGGGATGAGCCTGTGGCGCGCCTGACGGGCATATCAGAATTGGACGAGGAGGTGGAGGCGCAGCACGGAACATCGGGCGGGGAACGGGGAGCAGGTGGGCCCGGCCCGGCCGCCGCAGCGGCACCGCTGGCGACTGCTGCTGCCGCCACGTTTGCGTCCACCTGTGCGCTACTGGGCGTGGAGCCGCATGCGGAGCTTCAAAGCGTGCTGGAGCAGCTGCCGGATGAGGCATTCCAACCTCCCATGCCAGGCCGTCGCCCTGGGGCAGGTGGGAGCGCGGCACGCACTTGCTGCCACCGCGTGCAAGGGAACAGCCGCTGTTGTGCCATGGGTTGTGCCGTGGGTTGTGCCATGGGTTGTGCCATGGACTTTGCCATGCAAGAAAGCACTGAAATGAGCAGTAACCACGGCCAGCATGTTGCATGCCTGGGCGGCTTGCTTCATGGGGAGGCACGCAGCACCCTGCACCCAGCAAGGCAGCCGCCTCTCTTCTTGCTCCTGCCTGCTCAATGCTGCCGTGATGCCGCTGGCAGGCTGAAGGTTTGTGTGCCCCGCTCTGTGCCTGCCTTCTGCAGGCGGCGCGGTGCTGAAGGTGCCGCCCACAGCGCTGCCGCAGCACCTGGATGCTCTGCTGATGCTGGTGACGGGGCGCAGGCTGCCAGCCCTGGGCAGCAGCGACAGCGCCGGCTACGGCCTGGGCAGCGACGAGGCCCCGCCCTTCCTACTCACCGTGCACCTCGACCTCTCTTGGCACGCGGTGCCGGCCGGCCAGCTGAGCGAGCTTCTGGCAGAGGCGCCGCACCGGCGGTGGCAGGGCAGCCAGTTGGAGGGGCTGGAGCTGCAGGGCTGCCAGCTGGCGCCAGGTGCGCACCATGCAGAGCCGAGAGGGGCAGCCTGGGACCCGCCTTCCCGCCTGTTGACAAGGCCCCCGGTGCCATGCTTGTCCGGTCTGTGTCATGGCAACCGCAGACGGCTGTGCCCACCTACCCTGCCTGCAGATGCACTGCTGGTGCTGCACCAATGGAAGGCACACAAGACGCTGTCGGGCCTGCGCTGGCTGGTGCTGGCCGACAACCCGCTGCTGGGCCGCTCACCTTGCCAGGGGGCTGCAGCGGCTCAGCAGCAGCGGCCGCTACAGCAGCAGCAGGGGGCGGGAGCGGGAGCTGCAGGGCAGGTGGCAGGCGGATTTGTCGGGCCGGGGCAGCTGCGCTGGCTGCAGACGCGGCTGTTCCAGGCGGCGCCGCTTTGCCTGCTGGACATCCGCCGCACAGGTGGGACGCGGGTGGACCGGGGTGTGTGCTTGGTGCTGGCCAGCAATCATTGGTTAATGACGACACTAGGTGTGGAAGTTGGCAGGGGGAGCTTTGCGCAGGTTTTGTGTGTATTAGCGGACTGGCAGGCTTGGGCAGCGCTGCATGGCTTGCTGGCACCGATTATGTGCCGCCCACCTGCCGGCCCTCCCGATGCTTAAACCTTCACGTTGCATATCTCCCCCCTGGTGCAGGGTTCAGCGACGCTGCCCTGGGCTGCCTGATGCACCAGCTGGCCACATGCCCACAGCAGGCGGCGAGCGCAGCGGGCAAAGCGGGGCCGGAGGCGCTGGGCCATGCTGGGTGCCGCTCCACTTTGGAGTGCCTCAGGCTGGGGCCACCCGCAGACCAGGCGCACTTCAGCCAGCAGACAGGCAAGCAAGCAGGCGGAGCGGCACGGGGAATCGCACTTCAGGCTGGGGCAGCGAGGGGGTGAGGTGCATGCGTGGTGGTGCACAGCTGAGCGCAACAGGGGCAGTGCAGAGTGCCGTGCAGCAGGCTGGGCATCGGAAACCGGCGTTGCACTTACTGCTCCGCCTGGTTGGCAAGTTCTTTCAGCCTGTGGTGGTGCACACCTGGCAAGATCTCTCTCACCCCTCTCTCACCCATCCCGCATGCATGCAGTGTCGTACATCGCCCAGGCGCTGCAAGCGTCTCCCCGCCTTCAGGCTGTTGAGCTGCTGGGCTTGGAAGCCGATGCGGAAGCTGGTCTGCTGGCAGTGTGGCAAGAGGCGCAGCAGCGTCTGGGGCGGCAGGGCTACGCTGCATCGCCCGGCACGGCGGGGGTCCTGCGCCTCACCCTCACCCCAGAGTGAGCGCAGCCTCTGCCCAATGCGGTGTTTGGCGTGCTGCTCCAACTGCTTGCCCGGATATGGCATTGGCGTGCTGCTCCACTGCCGTCCCGCTTGATGGCCAGCCTGCTCACCTGCCCGCTGATTGACGGCTTGCCTGCTCACTTGCCTGCCCTGCCCAAGTGCCTGCCTCGCCTGTGTGTTGCACAGCCTCAGCATGAAGCTTACAATACCGTGGGTGATCCCGCGCTTCATTCACCCCTGCCCCCCTGCTGCAGCGGCGCAGCAGTGGCAGCGGAGCGGCCGCCGCGCGAGCATGTACCGCTGCAGCCGGTAACTCCGGAGCCTCGGCAGCAGCCTGAGCTGGAACTTGTGCAGCTGCCCGCCTTTTCCGGCCTGCCCCCGCTGCTGGCAGGCGGCCGGGCAGCAGACGGGGAGGTGCAGCAGCGGAAGCGGCAGCAGCCCCTCACCACCTACCTGCAGCCCAGCCGGCACGTGCAGGGTGGCCGCGTGCGGCAGCAGCAGGTGCCGCGTGTGCCGGGAGTGGCAGCGCCCCGGCAGCGAGCCCCGGCCGGCATGGCGCCCCTGCTGGCAGGCATGGAGTGGGAGGGGCCAGCTGGCGAGGCGGAGCCAGCAGCTGGCAGGCAGCAGGGAGGCGTGCAGCGCCGCGTTCGCATAGGCGGCAGCGGTGGCACTGGCACTGGCGGTGGCGGC
>JTEE01000115.1:928030-953205 GCA_002896455.3 Chlorella sp. ArM0029B | reverse complement strand
CGGGCTGACGAGCTGCGTGGGGCGGAAATCGACCTGGTGTCAGGTGGGCTGGCATGGGTGGGCTGGGAAGGGTGGGGGCAAGGCAGATCGAAGAACACGGCAGAGCAGGGCCCACGTAGCGGGCCCTGAAGGCCGGCAGGGCAGGGAAGAGCAGGCCTGGAGCTTCACCCAAGGCAGCCTCTTCCCGCCCTTGCAGGCAGCCTTGCTACCACGGCCCCCTGCTGTTGCTGCAACACCCGCTGCTCCGGCATCAAACATCGACTGCCGCTGCTGCTGCCGCCGACATCGCCGCTTCCGCTGCGTGCAGATGAGGAGGGCGGGCCGTCATATTATGGGTCCGGAGAGGATGAGGATGAGTATGAGGCCACTGATGTGGATGATGACGTGGACGTGATGAGCACAGACGGGGACAGCCAGGAGGGCGGGCGCAGCGGGGACGAACGGGGCGGGCGCGGGCGTGACGGTGCAAGCGGCAGGCAGCAGGGGTCCGACCACCTGCCAGGGCAAGTGGGGGTGGGACAGGGCAGGGCACCAGCTGTTCTAGGTTCCAACTGCCGGTTGCTGCATCCACGCCTGCCTGCCTGGTGCTGTAGTCATTATGCGTGCTCGCTGTCTGTTGCCGGCGTGCCTGCCTGAAAGCCGACAGGAGGCTCTCCTGGCAGGATCTCCTGGCTGCCTATAGAACACTCTCAACTCGGAAGGGTGACTTGCTGCCTGAATGGTCGCTTGCTGCCTGCTCCCATCCCCTTGCCCCATGCAGCCTGCCTTCCCTGGGCCGTCGTGTCCCAGCCGCAGCGCCAGCCGCAGCCGTGCCAGTCGGTGGCCGCCGTCGGCGTGGCGGGGGCAGCGCCAGTGGCGGGGGCGGGGGCAGCGAGCACTCAAGCCTCTCAGATCTGGATGGCTACCCGTCTGACAAGTGCATGGAGCATTACAGGGCCAACCTGGCCACGCTCGTCAGGCAAGAGGCGCTGGGATGGGGCCCCACGACAGGGGCGGGGCTTACATGCTTTGCTGGTTGCGCTTCCAAAAGATGCTGTGCCGGGTGCGTTGGGCCGGGGTGGGCGGAGCAACGCAGCGACACTGATGTACCAGATTGCTGTATGTTTGCTGTATGGTTGGGTTGCTGTATAGCTGCAGATGCTGTTTGGAAGCCGGCTCTCTTGGGCCTGCTCCCCCAGCGCTTTCATACCTGCGCTGCCGGCAAACCTGTTGCTGTGCAGGAGGCTAAAAAGGCTGGACCCTGCGGCCGGCGAGGAGGCGAAGCAGGCACAGAAGGTGTGGAAGCTGGCTGAAAACTACTCCGACAGGTGAGGCTTGTAGGGTCACACCAAGCGGCTGGAAGGTGCGGCAGCAAGCGAGACTGAGTACCGAGTGTGGGCAGTCATGCTTGCCTGGACCCCAAGCCCACACTGGCCACCACCTTTGTGTACTTGCGTGTGCTAGGCAAGTCGCTGCAGGCAGGGCCGTGCCTCAACATGTGGCAGGCTATCTGCCCAAGGTGCCTACTCCTATCTGAATGCCCCTGCTTTAAGTGCCCTGCTGCTGCGCGTCACCGTGCCCCTCTGCAAACTTGGCCGGCATGCCTACCCACCTACCCGACATATGCCCACCCGGCCGGCCGCCTTCCCTGCCCTTTTAGGCGGCGCTGGAAGAACCGCTCCAAGGGCCAGCGCGACCTGTTTGAGCACCTGGACGCCTTGCTGCATCTCAAGCAGGTGCGGCAGCCAGGGCGGGCAGCAGCTGGGCAGCTGGCACCTCCTTCCTGCCTGCCTGCATCTGCCTGGTTGCAGGGCTGGACCAGGGATGTCCTTGCTCACTGATTGAGCCATTGTGCTTCCAGCCATCCTTGCCACACCAGCTTCATCCTGTGCCCTGCGCTGCCCCTGCTTTGTCCCCTGCTTTGTCCCCGCAGTTGGCAGCAACGCACAACCTGCGCTACCGCTTCCCCTTCCCACGCGCCGAGAAGGAGCGGGTGCGGAAGGATCGGCTGCTGACGTGGCAACAGTCGGGGGGGACGTTGTGGAAGGCATACTGGGGCGAGAAGCCGCCACCTGTGCAGCCGGCCGCGCAGCAGCAGGCACAGCAGCAGGCGCAGCAGGCGCAGGGCCGCCGCGGGGGCAGGAAGCTCAAGAGGGCAGGGGAGCTGGCAAACCAGGCTCTGGAGGACTCTTCAGAGGATGGCGGGGGTGGTGAAGATGGGGCAGGTGGCAGGGGCGGTGCTGCAGCCGCAGCCACGCAGCAGAAGAACAGGCGGCTGCTGATTGACGAGGAGGAAACGTCAGCAGAGGAGGAGGAGGAGCAGCAGCGGGCCAGTGGGCGGGGGACAGACGGCGCTGGCGGGCGGCAGCAGCAGCAGCCCGCAGCCGAGGTCATGGCGCAGGCATCGGCTGTCAAGGCTGCGCAGGCAGCGGCCGTCAGCCCTGCCAGCAGCAGCGAGGGCCTGCCTGCCAAGAGGAGGCAGCAGCAGCAGCATGCAGGTGAGCGGCAGCAAGGTGGTGGGATTGGGGGGCAGCAATGCTGGGCATCTGTTTGGTTTTGAATGGGGCGGAGATCAGAAGGCTTGGGGTAGCCTTGGGGGTGACCGCAGTGGCTGGTGCTAAGTCCGTGCTGCCCGTGCTTCGTTGTTACTTCATTGCAGACGTACACGCTGCTCAGCCCAGCACCGGCAGCATGCCATCGGACTCTGCACCACAGCAGCAGCAGCAGCAGCAGCAGCAGCAGCAGAAAGAGCAGCAGCAGCGGCAGCGGGAGCAGCAGCAGCAGCAGCGGGAGCAGCAGATTGAGCACTGGCAGCAGAAGCAGCAGAAACAGCAGCAGCAGCAGCAGCAGCAGCAGTCAGAACAGTGTGAGCAGCGGCCGGAGCAGCAGAAAGAGACGCAGCGGCAGCAGCAGCAGCAGCAAATGGCACCAAGTGGGGCCACTGGCAGTGCTGTTGCTGTGGCTGCTGCTCCAGCGTTGCAGCCGCCCCCCTCTGGGTTTGTAGCAGCTCCCCCGCTAATCGTGCCCAGCCAAGTGGTGCGTGCAGCAGTAGCAGAGGCAGCAGAGGCAGAGGCTGCCGCCGTGCAGCGCCAGCTGGCAATGCATGATGACGTGGCTGCAGCAGATCCAGCAGCAGGCCCTGGGCTGCTGGCACCAGAGCGGGGCGAGGCTGGAGCGCAGGCGGCGGCAGAGCAGCAGCAGCCACCGGAACAGCTTGCGGAGGCAGTGCCGGCAGAAAGCGGGAGCCTCGTCGTTCCCGACTCGTGAGTGCAGCCTGCCTGCCTGTGTACCCGCCTGCCTGCTCACCCTCCGGCCTGCGCCTGGCCAGCGTCTGGACGGTCAGCAGATTGGGGCTTGGCACTAAGCTGGTGCCAGCCGGGGCGGCGGTCCGGTATGGGCACTCCACTACATAACTGCTGTTCAAGAGAGCCTGGCATGGGAAGCTGGCCAGCGGGGGTGCTCTGAGGTGGGGTTGAAGTGCTGGTCCCCGCATGTGACATGTGCCTCCGGCCTGCTGGGCTGGCTCAGTCAATTACTAAATGCTCTGTTTCGGTGCACCCTGCATGCAGGTGCTCCGAAGACGAGTTTGGGTTGTGAGGTGGTGCCGCCTGCGGCTACTCGGCACAACCTCAACTTGCAGCAGGCTGTGCTGTGGCCTTTCTCCTCCCCTTGCCCACCCCTTTCCCTTACGCAGCCTCCCCCCGTACCATACTTGCTATGGCCTTTCTTCCCCCAAACCAATGCGTATATTACAGGGACGCCCCTCCTAGTGCCAACAACCAGCATCTTAATGTGTCTGTCTTGGGTCTTTTCTAACCCTTCTCACCCATCCTCCTCACCTAAATGGCATCATGTGCCCAGCCCTGTGAACCTCGCGGGGTGTCTGTCGCTACTGCCACTGTCTGTCGCCACTGCCACTGTCTGTCGCCACCCCACCACCCCTCCCTGCCGTCGTAGACGCAATGCCCCTCGCATGCACCAACATGTCTTGTCTTGATAGATCCCTCCCCTATTTCCCCTGTGAGGTGCAAGACTCTCTTCGAAACCCCAACAGCAAACGCATGTGCCAGTTAGCGAGGCCTGCCCTCCAAGTGCCCACTCCTTGCAACTGCCCTGCCCAGCTGAGCATTCTCAATTGGTGCGAGCTGGCATAGCTGTAGTTCCGCAGCGCTCTTGCCCTCCAGCCATCAGTGTCGGGCTCAACCCACCGCTCACGTGAACAAGCGCTGCCCCTGCAATGTCCTCCTTTGCCGCCTGTAATGCTAACATGAGCCGCACTGGTCGTATTACACTTGATGGGGCCATGTGAAGGGCACACAGGTGAGGCCAGCAGTTACATGGATGGGTGACCCAAGCTAGCACAAACACACGCGTACCCAGTGCGTGTGCCTGTGTTCATGTTTTCTACAAGGTGTTGACATCAGTGCCCGGGCAGCGTCAGCGCCCCCACTGTGTGGTGGCAGTGCGTGACGCTGTTCATGCTGACCATGAGGGACAAGTGCAGCGCCACCAGGTATGCCACCAGCAGCCCAGTGCGCACAGAAACAGCAGCGCTGCCGCTGCCCGCCGCTGCGGAGGCCCGCCGCCCCACCGCCNTGGTGCTCAGAGGCAGCCGCCGCAGGCTCTCCACATCCGTGGGCACCCCGCCCGCCTCTGCATGCTGGCTCTGCCGACCACCGCCGCTGCTGCCGCTGCCAATGCCCAGCGTGGCCAGCACATCAGTGGTGCTGGGCATGGTGAACCGACCCCGCCCAGCCCGCTCGCTGCTGTGCAGCTGGGCTCGAAGGGAGGCCACCTGCCGCTCCAGCTGCTCCGCCTGCAGCCCAGGGCGGGTGGGAGGGGGGTGGTTGGGCCCGTGCAGCAATTGGGGTGAGGTGGACAAGCGGAGAAACATGCGCAGGCAGAGGATATGACGGGGCTACAGGGGCAAGAAAACATGCGCAGGCAGAGCACACGACGGGGCTGCAGGGCTGCAGGGGCAAGTGCCCTGGCTGGGCGGCCAACCCTGCACCTGCTTGCTCCAGGACCTTGGAAACACAGCCAGAGTAAAGCAACCGGCACCCAACCTGGCGAGGCAGACACCCAACCCAAGCAAGGCAGGCATCCTGGAATGCACGTCATAGTCGCAGTTTGTCTCATGTAACAGCGGCACGCGGCGCCAGCCTACCTTGGCACGCGCGGACGCAGCCTCTGCCATGGCGTGCCGCGCATCTGCTGCCCCATGTGCTGACGCCTGCTGACCCCCGCCATTGTCCTGCACCACCGCCACAGTGGCTGCCGCCGTTGCTTCCGCTGCCGCTGCCTCCATTAGCTGCAGCCGCTCCTGCAGCTGCGAAGCCTCTGCCGCCAGCACCGCCTCACGCACCGCGTGGGACGTCTCCGCCTGCTGCAGTGCCTGCTGGGCTTCCCCCAGCTGCCGCTCTGCCGTGCTGCTGCTGGCCTGTGCATCCGCCAACGCCGCCTGCGCGTCGCCCAGCTGCCGCTGCACCCCGTCACGCTGCCCACACACGGCATCCAGCTGTCGGGTCAGGGCCTCGGCCTGCTCCCGCGCCCGTCCCGCAGCCTGCTCTGCAGCATGCACCTCGGCAGCGCGCGCACGCAGCTCGCCCTCCCGCTGCTCCAACTGCGCCTGCGCCTCCAGAAGCTTCCCCCGCACCTCGGCAGCCGACAGCTCAGACTCGTGCAGCCTGCGGGAGAGAGTGCCCATGTGTGGGGGGAGGGGGAGGGCAGGCATGAGGGGTGGGGTGGACGTGATGGCACGGTGGGGCAGTAGGCAGGTGCAGCTCAATAGCTGGGTGAGCTGGGGTGACGCGGGGGAGGCGCCCCACACAGGCTCTCTGAAACAGTGGCACCAGACACATACAGGCAAGGCAGGCCCGGCGCAGGGGTGTTGGGCCAGGCAGGCAAGGGGGGCTGACCAGCATGGCTGCCCTGGCTGCCCTGGCTCCACATCACATATGCACGCCTGCCTGAAGTGGCTGGTCGTGCAGCTGCCAGGCTGGCCAAGCAAGCAGCTGCCAGGCTGGCGGCTCACTTGGCGCGCAGCGTGTCCCCCTCCCCCTCCAGCTCATCTTGTATCCTGCCCACCGCCGCCTGCACAGCCGCCTGAAACTGCTTGGCACGCCGCTCACCCTCGGCACGCAGGTGCTCGCTGCGGGCGGGGCGGGGGACAGGGTGGGGAGGGCGGGGGCAAGGTGGGTGGCTGCCAGGCAGGGAAAGCGGGCGGGCATGGGCATGCAAGGCAGACAGAGCACTCCCTGTTAGTAAGTGTGTGCTGGATGCGCTGGAGAGGGCGGTGTGGCCCAGATACCGATCTGCATGCAAGCCCGGGGGTGGCACCCGCGTACCAGCAGGCCCTGGCGCCAGCACAGCGCTCCCTGTCCTCAGGCAGGCATGCAGGCACGGCCTGCTCCAAGTGGCAGGCAGGGCAGGACATCCCCCTTACCTGAGGCCCTGCGCCTCTGCCCGCTGCTGCCGCTCTGCCTCTGCCAGCGCTGTGGCTGCAGAGGCCTCCGCCTCGGCCTGCCGCCGCGCCCGATCCGCCTCGTGCCGCGCCTGCTCCGCCGCCGTGCGCGCCTGCGCCTCTGCCGCCAGCTTGGCCCCCGCCTCCCTCTCCCGCTCCCTGGCTGCCTCGGCCTCCGCCTGTTGAGAAACATGTCGGAAATAGGGTGAAGTCAGTCAGCGTAGTCAGCAAGAAAGGGTCGGCATAAGGAGCAACAGCGGAGCCGGCCTGGGCTGCCCCACTGCAAGGCATGGCAGGCAGCAGGCCAGCAGGAAGAGTGAAGCCCAGGCAGGCGGTCCAGCAGGGCTGGAAAGGTGGTGGGCATGGCCAAGCCTTGAAAGCTTGCCTGTTTGGGCACAAACTGGGCAACCTAGTGAAATCGGCAAGGGCACTCCAGTCTGCTGGCCACACCCGGTATCGGCTCTGTGCGCATCTGTTCACCTAGCGTCTTGCGCCCGCTTGCCCACCCACAACCACCACCACCTGAGGAGCCACGTGCCCCCCGCCCGCCGCACCTGGATGGCTGCCACCTTGAGCTGCAGCGCCTCACGCTCCGCAGCCCCCAGCGCCCGAGCATCCTCCTGCTTCTGCTCCACCGCCGCCCGTGCCTCGGCTAGCTCGCTGGCCAGCCGGGCCACCTGCTGCTGCGCCGCGCTGGCAGCCGCCGTGGCCGCCACTGCCTTGTCCTTGCCTGCTGCCGCCGCCTTCTCGCTGGCCGCCAGCTGCCGCTGCAGCTTCGACTGTGCCGCTGCAGCCTGCTTTGCCTCTTTAGCCTGCTTTGCCGCCGCTTCCTTTGCCCCCTTGGCCTCCCCCGCTGCAGCTTCCTTTGCCTCACGCACAGCTGCCTGCAGCTGGGCACGCTCTTCAGCCACACGGGCCAGACGCTGCTCCCGCTTCTCACCCTCTGCCTGCAGCCGTGACAGGCGCTTCTCTAGCGCCTGCACCAACCCCTGCACCTGCGCCTGCTGCTGCGGGTTGGGAGCCGACATAGCTGCAACCTCTTGCTGCTGCTGCCGCTGCTGCTGCTGCTGCTGCTGGGGCTGCTGGGGCTGCTGCTGCTGGGGCTCATCTGCAGGCGGTGACGCCGCCTGACGCGCCTGCCCTGTTGCCTGCTCATCTGCCTGCTCTGCCGCTTGCGCTGCCTCCTGCCCATCCTGCTGCAATTCACCATCCTGCTCTGCTGCAGCTGCTGCATCGTCGGCAGGCGGCTGGGCATCCCCACTTCCCTGACTGCTGTCTGGCTCAGAAGCAGGTGCTGCTGCTGCTGCCGAGGCGGGCGTGTCGGCAGCCGGCTGCGCCAGCTGCGCCAGCTGCCGCAGCAAGCCCACCGCTGGCTCCGCCTCTTCCTCACTGCTGGACCCATCCCCACCCTCCTCATCTTCATCCTCATCCTCCTCATCTTCATCTTCATCCTCATCATAGCTGCAGCATCACAGGCGGGATAGGGAAGCGGGCATCAGCGGGGCGCCGGCGTGCGCAGCGGCAGCAGCGCACCGTGGCAGAAGTCTGCAAGCTCCCGGGACGCCGGCACTGCCATGCAGCATTGATACACAGTTTCCGAGCAGACGGAGCAACACCCCAGCGACGCCCATGGCAAGCGGGTGCTGCCAACTGGGGTGCTCACCTGTCGTCGCCATCCTCCTCATCCTCCTCTCGAGGAGCCTCCAGAGCAAAGCCTCCCGACTCCCAGCCCAGGGAGAGCGACATGTCTGGCAAGCCCTGCATGTCCTCACCCAGGGATCGTGCACATAAGAGTGAGGTGCAAGGCGGTCGTGGCCGGCAGACGGCTTCGGCAGCGGTGGCGGCAGCTGGCGGCGGCGGCAACTGAGCCCCGCTGCTCTTACGACAAGCCCCGCGCACCTTGTCTTCCTCGCCCCCACCGCCAACTCGCGACTTGCTGGCCAAGCGCGCCTGCACCAGGGAGGAGGGGAAGGGGAGAAGCCTGTTCTGTGTTTCCCCCCGCCTGGTAAAGACCTGAGGCTTGTGAGCAAGCGCCCGCTCCACGTACCGCTTCTCGGGCCTCGGACAATGCCGAACGGAAGGCCTGCATAGTTGCAAGTTTTGCAAATTTTACAAAAGGCCGTTGCTACTGCTCCACTGCCACCAATTTCGGGAAGCCGATGGCCAATCCACCAGGCCCAAACCGCCGGCGGATGCATAGACCTTCACATGAAGGCTCTGCTGTGCTGGCGGGGCGGCCGCGGCGCGGCACCCAAGCTTGGGAATGAATCATTTGAAAGCAAGGACTGGGTTCCTGGCATGGACAGCGTGCATCAGACAGTGCACGTCCAACGGCTTGAAGCTTCCTTCGAAAGTCACTGCTGGCCAGGGCCATGGGTCAGAGCAGTCCCGTCAACGCCCACGCCTTGCAGCCACGGCGTGGTGCGTGCCGCCACGTCGGGCGTTTGCCACGATTCCCATGCCCTCCCAGCCTTGCAATGATGACCACTGATGCTCATAGAAGCCTCTGTGCAAAGACCAAGTGATAATAAGTTAAAGGCCAAAGTCTACTCTACGACTGGCTGTCAGCGAGCGGCAGTGAATGCGTCGGGAAGCTGCGTCAATGACCTGGCAACGCGCACAGACAGCCGCGTGCAATCGCGCACAAAAGGCTGTGGTTTCACGCTAATTGCGCATCCTTCGAGCAGCCCGCTTCTTACTGATCGCCCCACAGCTTGCACCTTGCACTTCGCACCTCACACCCGAGCGGTGTCCCCTACCCCGCGCTCCTTATCCCCGCAGCGGTACCCCATCCTAGCCCTTTTGCAAGCTATACCGGTCAATCCCAGCGTAGCGCCAGCCATGCAGCGTCGAAGGGTTGGCTCTGGCGCAGCCATTTTGCTGCTTTGTGAGTATGAGCCCTGGGGCTGTTCTGCGGACAGGCGCGAATTGTGCGGTGTTTGCGACGGGATGTGATGTAGGATTGCCTGGTTGCTGTGCTCTGCGCACCGCTTCTGAAGTGTGAGGCTTTGCCGCCGGCCCCGCTGCTCACCGCAGGTGCCCTGGCCGCATCGCTTGCAAGCAGTGCTGCCGCAGCCAGGCGGCTCAGCCAGGCCCCCAGCCAGGCCCCTGTTGCCATGGGAGAGTGCGGGGCGCAGCTGGCAGGGCTGGCGGGAGCGGATGCCAAGTGGGTGGACGCCGCCACCCCCGCCACCGCCTGCACCATCCAGCGCTGCACCGACAACAACCACACCGTGTGCATGAGTGACAACCCGCAGTCCACAATGCAGGTAGGTGGGGCGCCCCACTGGTCTGTCACACTGGGATACATGCTGCTGGCTCTGTGCAGCCCATGCGCTCCGGCACACACCCCTTATCCAGCAAGCAGTCAGCTGGGACCCCCGGGCCCGGGCCCCCCCCACGGCACCTCCTCACACCTCTGCTCCCCGCTGCCGCTTGCCCGCCTGCAGCTTGTGTTCAGCGATGAGTTTGAGACTGAGGGGCGCTCTTTTGGCGTAGATGCCAAGGACCCCGCCTGGACGGCTGACGACATGTGGTATGAGGGCACCAACGACTTCGAAAACTACCGCTCAGAGCAGGTGCGAAGGGGCACATTCTGTGCGACAAACAGGCGTGCTCGCATGCGCTGGCAGTGCATGCATCCGTGGAAGGCATGGTGCTGGCAAGCACGGCTGCCCTTGCTTGCGCACGTCCCGCCCTGCTCTGCCTATATCAGCATGCTGAGCACGCTGGTAATGCCCTTGCTCCCATCCCCAACATCACCCGCTGCAGGTCAACACCAGCGGCGGCTCTGCCGTAATCAAAATGGAGCGGAAGGAGAGCTGGGCTTACGTTCAGCGCTACACCGGGGAGGTGTGGAACGTCACCAAGAACTACACCTCTGGCTTCTTCTCCTCATGGAACAAGTTCTGCTACACGGGCGGCTACATCGAGGCAGGCCTGCAGTTCCCTGGCGACGACTACGTCTCCGGATTCTGTGAGCCAGCCGCGGGCCGGGGGGGCACGTGCTTTGCATGAGCATGTGCACCTGGTCGCTGGCATCCCGCCAGCACCTTCTGGCAGCCTTGCTGCCTCTTTCCTTGTTGTGGCCCAAGGTCAATCACGCTTGCTCCTGATGCTCTGCAGTCGTCTGTCTTCCCATGCCCACTGCTCACCCCATCGTCTCCTGACCCCTCCGATTGCAGGGCCCGCCTTCTGGCTGATGGGCAACCTGGCGCGCCCCGGCTACACATACAGCACCGGCGGGATGTGGCCTTATTCTTACGACAGCTGCGGGGGCGGCATGGCCGGCCTGGACAAGGCGGGAGCCAACAAGCCGCAGCTGATCACCGCCTGCGCCGACCCCCCCGGCTTCAACCGCACCCTCTACGGCCTGCAGCCCGGCGTGGGGCGTGGCGCACCCGAGATCGACATGGTGGAGATGAAGTGAGTGTTGCATGCGTGCTGGGAGGGCTGCCGCTTCTGGTGCCCTTGACTGAGGGTGTGGTTTAGGTAGTGTGGGGGGCTTGTTTGGGGTTAGCGACATGGTGGGCACAAAATGCGGGGGATGGATGTCGAGGGATGACAAGGGGGCGGGGCGAGGAAGGGTTGCCCACCACTTCGACACCTAGACAGGCAGCAACCGTTCCTACCTGCCATACCAGCTTGCTGCTCAGCACCGCTCCCCCGCGCGGACGCCAGTCCATGCAACGCCTCATGTGCTACCTCTTTGCTGCCCTGCCTGCCTGCCTGCCTGCCTGCCTGCAGGGTGCCCCCCAGCATCGACGAGGCCACCGGCCTGCCCATCCCCCTGGGCCTCCCCCGCGGCGGCCTGCCCGGGCAGCACCCCGCGGCCTTCAACTCCATGACCCTGCAGGCAGGCCCGCTGCTGCCCAACGGCACCACATGGATGGACCCGTTCAACGACAGCCCACAGGGCCCACTGGGCGCCGGTGAGTGCGCAGCGGGCTTCCCCTGCAGGCGCCAGCTGCAGGCACCAGGCAACAGCCGGTGCCAGCACGCGTGGTGGTGTGTAGGTGGCCAGGGCTGTGCACAGCGGCTTCAGGCTCGGGCACAAACCACCCACCCGCACACCCACCCCACGTGTGCCCCTGCCCCTCCCATCCCCTCTGCAGGCATGTACCTGCCCCAAGACTCCATGCAGCCCGGCGGCCCGCTCGGTGAGTTGGCGGCAGCACGGACACGAGGCTGCTGTGCGCCCGCCTGGCCACACAAGCACAGTTCACCCTGCTCCCCATGTGCCCACTGCCGCTGGGACCCTGCACCTCTGCTTCCCCCCCTCGCTCATGCCTCCCATGCTGCCTCCCGCTGCGCCCCCTCTCGCCGCCGCTGCTGCAGAGTCCATGTTCACCCACTCCACATACTGGGAGGGCGACTTCTCCCACGGCATGATTCCCCAGCTGCGGGAGGCGCAGGCCCAGCAGGGCTTTGACGAGGCAGAGTACAGCAACCGGTGAGTGAGCGCCTTGTGAGGGCTGGCAGGCACGCGGGCGAGGCCGGTGGCAGGGTGGTGTGGGCAATGGAGTGAGCTGCTGGTGGGGCGGGAAGGTCGGGTGTGCGAGGGCGGGCAGTTTGGCAGAGATGGTGGGTCGGCAAGAGGGCCTGTGCAGTGCTTTTGCACAGCATGTTGTTGTGCCCAACCCTGCGTTTGCCTCGCTCGCTCTGGCGCTCATGCTGACGCACCTGCCCCTTATGCCTCCCTCGCCCTGCAGCCTGATGAACATCCGGCCGGGCAACGTTGTGCAGGACTCGGTGTCCGTCATGTCCACCCTCACACCCAGCTTCTACAACAGCGTCCACAAATTTGGGCTGGATTGGAAGCCTCGGGAATACATCCGCTGGTACATCGACGACCAGATGGTGTATGGTGCGCGGGGCGGGGGAAGCGCGGGTGGGGCGCCGAGTGGNGGGGCAGCGCAGGCGGGGCGCAGTGTGGGGCGGGGATAGAGAGGCCGCCCTGCAGCACAGCTCTCTGCAGCACCGTCTGCGCCCCACCCCAAATCCAGCAGGCACACCCAGAGTGACGGCCTCCCAACTGGTGTGGCCTCACCTGCTTCTGCCTTTGCCCGTCCCCCGCCCCCTCATGCAGAGGTGAACAAGGAGGCGGTGCGCGCGCAGAGCAACGGGACATACGAGACGCTTGAGCGCCTGATCCCCGTAGAGGCCATGTTTGTCATCTTCAACTTCGCCATGTCAGGTGCGTGCTGTGCCGTGCTGTGCGGTGCGGTGCTGTGTTGTGCTGTGCTGCGTGTTGTTTTGTGTGCGCCCAGATGGCTGGGAGCATTGATGGACAGGCGCATGCATGGCCAGCTGTCTGGGTGCGCACTTGAATGGCACGCTGAGGTGCACTGCTGACCCCTCCTGAGGTGCACTGCTGACCCCTCCTGAGGTGCACTGCTGACCCCTCCCCCGCCTCCCACCCCGCCTGGCCCTGTGCAGACAACTTCACCAAGGTGGATCTCGACCGCCTCGGCTTCCCCGCAGACTACAAGGTGAGTGAGCTGCAGCCCTCAGGGACTGCAGGCTACACCCCTGCCCAGCCGGCAAAGTGCTGCCCCTTTCCTTTGGCTGACAGTGCTGCTAGCTCTGTGGGGCAGCAGGCATTGCAGCAAAGCGCTGCTGATTCTGCTGATTGTTCGGCTGACCTGGTCTCTTCCCTCTGCCTCCTCCCCTGCCTTCCCCCCGCCCTCCCCCCCTCCCCCAGGTCGACTATGTGCGGGTGTACCAGGAGAAGGAGTCGATCAACGTGGGGTGCAGCCCCAAGGAGTACCCCACCGAGCAGTACATYGCCTGGTGAGGCGGGCGCGGGGCTTGCACGATTGTTTGCGGGTGGGCGCTTGCATGCTCGTTTGGGGGGCTCAGATGCTGCAGCCTGCCCCGCGCTGCCCGCCTGCCAACTGCGGCATGGGGGAGGACTCATCCCCTGACGGGGTTCTTGTCGCTCACCGCACCCGCCTCCTCTGCCCGCCCCGCCCCACACCCTCCCTGCCCTCCCTGCAGCAAGCACGACACGTATGTGCACACCAAGGAGGACCACGCCCGCGTCCCTGCTGTGTGCGAGCAGCTGCCCTACTGCAAGAGCCAGGTCAACGTGGAGTTCACGGGAGGAGACCTGCTCAACGCCACTGGGTCGCCGGTGCAGTTCCTCAACGTCACCACCTCCCAGGCGTGCTGCCAGCTGTGCGCCAAGGAGCCCAAGTGCGGCGCTTGGACCTGGAACCCCCGCTACGACTACGTCTGCCTGCTCAAGGTGAGGGGAGGGAGAGGAGAGAGTTAGACAGCAGGCAGGAAGGCTGGCACTCGCTTTGATTGGGCTGCCTGGTGGCGAGGCAGGCGCGCACTGTCATCGGTGGGCAGGCAGGCAGGCAGGCAGGCAGGCAGGCAGGCAGGCAGGCAGGCAGGCAGGCTGGCAGGCAGGCAGCCCAATGTGCCCCAGGAACTGCGCCCACTCACGACCTGCCGACGCTGCTGCTGCTCTGCCCCTGCTCGTGTGCAGAACCCCACTGGCTACAATGCGACGGCTGTTACAGACCCGAACTTCCAGGTGCGTGCACCTCGGGGCGTTGAAGCCGTCTGTGTTGCGGCAACAGGAGGGGCAGTGTGGTGTGTCGCTAGCAATATACAGGCCTGGCATGAACCCGACCCTTGGAGTGCGATTGCCCTGCTCTGTTCCTACTCCCAAGGCTCCTTGCACTGATCCAAACGTCCATGTGTCACCCGTCTCACTCCCCTCCTGCCAACCTCCCTTGACCTCCCAACCTTGCAGGGCCTGCTGTCGGGCATTGTGTACAACGCAAACAGCACCACTCCCCGTGGGGTCACTGCCACCACCGGCTGAGGCCTCCAAAGCAGCGGAGCAGTTGGCGTCTGAGCTTGGCACCAGCAGCAGCACAATCTAAATCAAAACAAAGCATGCACATACACTCTGCCAGCCACCTTGTTTTTTCCTTCAGCAACCTCTCAGGGCACTGCCCAGCTTGCTTGTGCCTCCACTGTGCCTCCTTCCGAACCTAGCCAGTGCGAGGCGATGCTCGATTGCCCTTCTCCCCATCTGGACCTTCCCACAACACAACATTGCTTGTGTCACTTATTATTCACCATCACCATGTCCCTTTTAAAGTCATGGATTCTGCTTGGCACTCGATTCGTTCTCCTCTCTTCCTTGTGCTGCCGCCCACTTGCCCCGCCCCCTTGCCCTCGCGACTCAACTCGCTTATTACATTGATCGGTCGTATGGACTTGTAATCAACTAGTACACCAGTTCGCATAGCAATTCAGTCGGGATGGGGAACGAGCGGGCGCAACTGCATGCTGGACCGTGTTTGGTGTGGCTGACATGCCGGTTGGTGGGCGGGAGGTGACGCAACGCATTCACGTGCAGCAGCGGCATCAGCTGGGGCAGCCAGCCAGCACACTTCCGTGCCACCATAGCACCCAGACGCTGGAATCGCGTATGCTTCCACCCTCATACCCTCAGATGTGGTGCACTGTAGCTAGGTGGCGCATGCTACTGCCAAGTAGGGCGTGAGCAGTGTGCAGACCCAGGAGGCTCGTGGCGGCAGTGTCACCCAACGGGTCGACAGGCGGCGGCTCTGGTCAGTCCTGCCCTGCATGGAACGCAAGCCAAGGTAACCTGCGTGCACACGCTCGCAACCCATGCTCCTGTGCTGCCCACCACAGCCTACTGGGTGGCACCGGACCATGCTGCCCACCACCGCTCTTCAGCTGCGCTGCGCTGCCTGCGCTACGCCGGCGCCGCTGCAGGCGTGTTGTCTTTCCGCTGGCGAGCCCGCCGTGTCTGCCAGCATGCCTTCTGGTCCTCGCATTCCATCGAAGTACCCACGTCCACACGCTTCCTCCTTGAAGCGCGTTCAAAGCCGTGCTCCTGCGTGGTAGCTGCATGCCTGCCAGCTAAGCTAAAATTAGACGCGTGCCCCAATACATAGGGGCCATTCCTGACGACCCCTCCTATTCTATAGTTTGTATACACCGTTTGCTTGATCGCACAAGCCCTCCCCGACCACAGCCACCGACTGCTCAGCCAGGCCCACCTGTGCTGCAACTCGCTCAGGGCTCTGCAGCACCTTCTGGCCTGCAATTTACACCGTCAATCATGCGGCGAGGAAGACCAAGCGCATTGCTGCTGTGTGAGCGCTCCTCCCGCCAAAACCTGGGCCTCTCAAGGCTCTTGTCTCTTGTGGGCCTGCTGCAGGCTCAATTGCCGGCCAACAGCATGCATTCCTTTGTTGAAGAGCACATTGCGGGCACGGTGCATCCAGCGGTGGCTTCATGCCGAATTAGCGTCGATCCAATCCAGTGCCCTTTACCTTGCGCCTTACCGCCGCCGCCGCCCCCGCACCACTCCCGCCGCCTCGCAGGCGCCGCGCTTGCCGCCCTCCTCCTGACGGGCGCCAACGCAGGCAGGCTGCTGGCTCAGGATGACAGCAGCGCTGCCACCCCGGCAGCCCCTGCTGCCACGGGCGGCGGCTGCGGTGCGCAGCTGGCCGGGCTGGCGGGCGCGGATGCAAAGTGGGTGGACGCCGCCACCCCAGCCACCGCCTGCACCATCCAGCGCTGCACCGACAACAACCACACCGTGTGCAAGAATGACAACCCGCAGAGCACCATGCAGGTGGGTGGGGCGCCCCGCTGTGCCGTTGCTGGTGTGTGCGCCCAGTAGTGAGGGCATCGCTGGCCTAGCTGCCCCGCTAGGGGAGGCTTGCGGATGCTTGGGGATGCCCCATCCTGGGCGCACCAGCCATGCGGCAGAGCTAGAGAACAGCCT
Organism: Chlorella sp. ArM0029B; assembly: GCA_002896455.3. NCBI lineage: Eukaryota > Viridiplantae > Chlorophyta > Trebouxiophyceae > Chlorellales > Chlorellaceae > Chlorella > Chlorella sp. ArM0029B. The sequence continues at coordinate 936,979 of JTEE01000115.1, read as the reverse complement.
GTCAGATAACTCACAGATCCACCCTGCCACACAGTGTGCATGCTCCCGTTATGTGTGTGTGCCATCCAGCCCATACAGCCATGTGCTGTACCGTCGTTGCTCTCGGGACCACCCATGCCCCGCCTGCTCCCAACCTCCTCTCTCCGCTCCCCGGTCCCGCCTGCCCGCCTGCAGCTTGTGTTCAGCGATGAGTTTGAGACTGAGGGGCGCTCCTTTGGCGTGAAGGCAAACGACACCCGCTGGACTGCTGAAAACATGTGGTATGAGGGCACCCAGGACTATGAGAACTACCGCTCCGAGCAGGTGAGGCGTGGGCAGTTTGCAAAGGCAGGTTACAAAGGCTTGGGCAGGTTACAAAGGGACACCTGGCATGCACACGTGTGGGTGTGCTGGGAAGGGCCATACTGCGCATGGCAGCGGTGGGCAGCGCCGATTGAGGGAGCACAGGCCGATCATGCGCTGCAGAGCTCTGAAGCACACTGCACAGGTGGTGTGCTGTGCCCGCCCTGCTCGCCGCGGCCCGCGCGTTTGCCCCGCACAACCCGCTCACACGCTGCATTACCCGCTGCAGGTCAACACCACCGGCGGCGCTGCCGCCATCAAGATGGAGAAGAAGGACAGCTGGGCTTACGTTCAGCGTCACACCGGCGAGGTGTGGAACGTCACCAAGAACTACACCTCTGGCTTCTTCGACTCATGGAACAAGTTTTGCTTCACGGGTGGCTACCTGGAGGCGGGCCTGCAGTTCCCCGGCGACGACTACATCTCCGGATTCTGTGAGCACGGGGGGGCACGATCTTTGCGCAATATGCTGTGCACGTGGCTCGCAAGATGGGCAGGGGGATGGCGTCGCTCAGGGGGATGGGCGCCATCCCCCGCCTGCTGCCATTTTGTCCCGTCATCGCTGCCATCTGCGCCGCATGCTCCACGCTTGCTCATTGGCCTTGCTCCCGGAGCTTGCCTGATGGTGCCTCAACAGCTTCCTCCGTGTGCTCGAGAGCGCTCTGTGTTTTTCTCACGTGCCGTCTCCAACCCTTGTGCCTGCGCTCTGTGCAGGGCCGGCTTTCTGGCTGATGGGCAACCTGGGTCGCCCCGGTTACCTCAAGAGCACCGGAGGGATGTGGCCCTATACTTACGACAGCTGCGGGGGCGGGGATGTGGGGCAGGAGGCCGAACTCAAAAACAATCCGCAGAGGATCACCGCCTGCCCCGACCCCCCCGGCTTCAACCGCACACTCTACGGCCTGCAGCCCGGCGTGGGGCGCGGCTCACCCGAGATCGACATGGTGGAGATGAAGTGAGTGATGCACGCATGCTGCTGACTGCTTTGCCAAGCGGTAACTCCCAACCGCCGCCAGAGCTGTTGGTTGAGGGTGTGAATTGGGATGGCTCACATTGACGCACTTGAAGCTCGTCCAGAGCAGTCGCTGCCTATGCCTGGCCAGTACACAAGGGTGGCCGGAAATTGGATGGGGCTGGTGAGATGAGGAAGCGGTGTTGCCAGCCGGCGTGATGTGGAAGGGCTGTCCCTCTCATCACACCCGCCTCGCCTGCCCACCACCTCCCGGCTTGCCCACCTGGCGGCAGCGGCACAGACAGCTGTCTTTCTCTCTTGGCTGCCCTCAGCCGCACTTGCCTGCCAAGCGTGCTGGCAATCCCTGCTGCTCGCATGTGCAAAGACAGTCACGGCAGTACCCCCTGCTGCTCATGCACTGCACTGCATGCCCACCAATGTGCCGCACCTCCCAGCGCTTCTCGCCCACGCTTTGCCCGCCCTGCCCGGCACAGCTTGCCTTGTGCTGTGTACAGTGCAGCACTGCACCTGCATGCATATGCCCGTGCTTGCTTCGCTCCTGCTTGTCTCATCCTTGTGTACCTGCCCCGCCTGCCTGCCCGCCTGCAGGGTGCCCCCCAGCATCAACGAGCAGACCGGGGAGCCCGTCCCCCTGGGCCTGCCCCGTGGCGGCGGCCCGGGCAAGCACCCCACCGCCCTCAACTCCATGACGATTCAGGTTGGTATTGGCCATACCCTGGCTGACACCATCCATGCCATATGCTTGCAGCAGCAGTCAAGGTAGTTGCTCTGCTTGGGCAGTCAGGCCTGTCATTTGTGCTCTGCTGGCTGTGCTGCTCCCGGGCCTCCCAGGCTGGCTTGTCCGGGAAGGCCGCCACGTAGCCCCGCTCTGCTCTGCTCAGCTCGTCTGCCTTCCGCATGCTTCCCACCCCGCCTGCCTGTGCTTCCTTGCTTGCCTTGCCACACAGCCCCTGTCCAGCACCAGCCCACCCGCCTATGCAACTTTGTGCGTTGCCCCTGCAGATGGGCCCGCTGCTGCCCGACGGCACCTCGTGGATGGACCCTACCAACACGGGCGACCAAGGCCCACTGGGCGCCGGTGAGTGTGCATGGGGGTGCCTTCCTTACGTGTCCTTGCAACATTTGGTGGCTACGGCACCTTGGTGACCGAGGACCATGGGCTGCAACAGAGGGGAGGTGAGGGAGTGAGCTGTGTGCATGGGCCTGGCCTGGAGCCTGGAGCACCGCCCCTGCTGGCACTGCTGGCCGGGCAGGCTGCCTTGCAACAGTGCTGCTGCCGTTGCTGACCCTCGCCTCCACCACCTGTGTGCCCACTCTCTCCCATGTGCAGGCATGTTCCTGCCCCAGGACGAGCTCGGTGAGTCAGCCTGCCAGCCCAACTCTAGCCCTTGAGCGCCAGCCGCTGCCGCAGCACCGCTGCCGGCCAGCACGCCGCCACCAGGCCCCACACGCCTGGCTCCACCATCCTTGCTGTGCCCCTGCTCGCGCTCGCTGCCCTTGGCCCGCCCTTACCCGCAGGCACACCTTGCTTGCTCAGCCTGCCTGCCCGCCTGCCCATCTGCCTGCCTGCCTCACCGCACCCCTGCCCTTGCCTCCCTGCCCCCTTCCTGCAGATGGCATGTACACGCACTCCACCTACTGGAGGGGCACCTATGCCAGCGGGATGGAGCCGCAGCTGAGGCAGGCGCAGGAGGATCTGGGCTTTGGCGAGGACAAGTACAACGAGATGCTGGACAACATCCGGTGAGCGGGCGGGGGCGGGTGGCGGGGCACGTGCACTGCTGGGGGGACGTCACACATGCCGTCCTGCGCTGGGCTGGGCTGTGCTGGGCCGTGCTGGGCTGGGCTGGGCTGGGCTGCAGCTGCTGAGCACTGGGAGCCGCAGCACGTGTGTGGCGCTGCCCTCCTGGCACCTGGCCTGGCATCCGGGGCTGGTCTGAGCCCCATGCTGCCTACCCGTGCCAACCAGTGCTCCTGACCCTGCCTGGCGCCCCCTCGCTTCTGCTTGCCCCGCCCGCAGGCCAGGCAACAATGTGCAGGACTCAACCTCCGTCATGGCATCCCTCGGCCCCGACTTCTTCACCAGCTTCCACAAGTTTGGCGTGGTGAGCTGCCCCCACACCCACCCTCCCGCCATGCTTGCATCTGCCATGCATCCCTGCCGCTACGCTGCCCTCTTGATCGACAGGAGGCGTGAAGGCCCACCGCCATGCTTGCATCTGTCGTGCATCTCTGCCGCTGCGCTGCCCTTCCTGCCAACAGCTGCCGTGAAAGGCCACCACTGTGGCTCTCTCTTGGCTTGCGGGCGCCTGACCCGTGTGCTGTGGTTGCCCCCCTCCCCGTCCCGGCAGGACTGGAAGCCCATGCAGTACGTGCGGTGGTACATCGATGACGTCATGGTGTATGGTGAGCTGAGCTGTTGCCAGCGAGCAAGGCGGGCTGCGGCGTGTGGTACAGGCGGGGGTGGGAAGTGGGCGGAGCGGGAAGTGGGCGGAGCGGGAAGTGGGCGGAGCGGGCCCCACACAGTGCACAATGCACCGGGGTGGGGGCCTCCCTCAGCTAACCCTCCTTTCCACCACCGAGCCAACACTCTGTGCCCCTGCCCCAAATCTTCATCCCAACATGCCCGCCTTCCCCCACCTGCCATACCCCACCCCCTCATCGCAGAGGTGAACAAGGAGGCGCTGCGGGCGCAGAGCAACGGCACGTATGAGACTTTCGAGCGCCTGATCCCCGTGGAAGCCATGTTTATCATCTTCAACTTCGCCATGTCGGGTGCGTGCCGTGCCGTGCCGTGCTGTGCTGTGCACGGGGTGGTTCCACAAGCCGAGCAGAGGGCGCAGGGGGGGGAGATGGCTGTGCTCTTTTGCCCCTGTCACGCCTTTCCATTCGCTCACCATCTAACCAGCGGGTCGCATTGCCTGCCACCTTTGCCCTGTGCAGACGGCTTCACCAAGGTCGACTTTGACCGCCTAGTCTTCCCTGCCGAGTACAAGGTGAGCGCATTAAAGTGATGGCCCAGGCCCTTGCCCGCCTGCTGTGCATACTGCCATACACACACCATGTGCTGGCCCTTGCCTGCCTGCTCCTCGTGCTTTCCAGCTGAAACAGGTCACCATACACCTGATGTGCACAATCAGTGCTGGCCCTGGCCTGCCTGCCCGCCCGCATGAGCATGAGCATGAGCATGCTTCAGAGCTGAGCTACGAGAGATTGGACAGAAAACCTGATGTGCGTGCATGCCCTGCCTGTTGGTGAGCAAGCCTCCTATCTGGAACTGCTCCTCTGCCCCTCACCCTTTCTCGCCCTCCGCCTCCCCCCCTCCCCGCAGGTCGACTATGTGCGGGTGTACCAGGAGAAGGAGTCGATCAACGTGGGGTGCAGCCCCAAGGAGTACCCCACCGAGCAGTACATCGCCTGGTGAGGCGGGCGCGGGGGGCGTGCATGATTGTTTGCGGGTGCGGGAGCCCCAGCCTGCCCTCCCTGGGGGCTGCCACGGCGTGCTGTGTGCTGAACGCATGTGCCGGACTGCCTGTGAAGGAGTGCACTCAGGGGCGCTGCCTTGCATGCATGCCAGCCCGCCCTGCATATCGTCGCTGCTCCGCGCACGCCCTCATGTGCTACTGGCTGACCCAGGTGGCTCTGGTACCCCCCACTCGCCCTATCGCTCAACACCTCCTCTCCCCTGCCTCCACCTCCGCCCGCCCCAAACCCTCCTCCCTCCCTGCAGCAACCATGACACGTATGTGCACACCAAGGAGGATCACGCCCGGATCCCGGCCGTCTGCGAGAAGCTGCCCTACTGCAAGAGCCAGGTGGATGTGGAGTTCGCGGGAGGAGACATGTTGGACGCTGCCGGCCAGTCGCTGCAGGTCGCCAACGTCCCCACCTCCCAGGACTGCTGCCAGCTGTGCGCCAAGAACCCCAAGTGCGGCGCCTGGACCTGGAAGCCGATGTTCAACAGCACGTGCCTGCTCGTGGTGAGGGGAGGGAGGGCAGGGGGCTGGCAGGGAGGGAGGGAGGCTGCTGGTGGGCAGGGGGCAGGGGGAGCACCGCTGCCTGCTGCTGCGCTGCCGCTGTGCTGATTGTTGGTTGTGCGTGCGTTTGATTGCGTGTGTGTTTGGCTGACTGCGCTCGTTCATATGCCTCCGTCTTGGGCCCCAGGCTGAGGGCTGTCAGCCGCCTGCTTACCTTTCCCACCGGCGCTCGACCGCCGCCACACCCGATGCTGCACCAAATGCTCTTCATATTCACGCCATGCTGCTTCTGTGTGACACCACACACGCTCACACACGCGTGCACACACTCTCTCTCTCACGCTCTCCTCCTCACCCCCTGTCTCCCTCTGTGTGTGTGTGTGTGCGTGCAGAAGTCGAGCGGGTACACCGCCAACGCCATCACCGACAAGCAGTTCCAGGTGTGCACTCAGCCCCAGCAGCAAGGATTATGGAGGAGGGCAGGCAGGGTTTGCAAGCAGGCTGCATACGTGTCTTCAACAGCAAGGCAGCTCCACCCTGCTCCTTTCCACCTGGCATGCACCTTGCAAAGCTCCTTTCCTGCTCTAGGGGCTGTCGGTACACACCGTACACACACGTGCCAGCCGCCTCACTGCCCTCTCCTGCCCTCTCCCTCCCCCACTTGCTGTGCCACAGGGCATGCTGTCTGGCGTGGTGTACAACGCCGGCAGCAGCACGCCACGCAAGACCACGCCTTGATGAGGGCAGCAGCAGCGGAGGCGCTACACGCCAAGGCGCCCACGCCCACGCCCCGCTGTCGGCATTCCACGGCCGTGTGAGCAAGCGCCTGTCGTGCCTCTGCGGGCTTCCTCCTCTGTCTTGCCTATCCTTGCTCTTTCTCTTGTTTACGCCCCTAGAGGGCACTGTGCCCCCACTGCACTGTTTTTCCCTTCCTGTCCATTATCTCTGCACGCATGTTGCCATCAAATTGCTACTGCCTCTGGCCTCCACCACTCCCAACCCCTCGTCAAGCCCCCAGTCAACTGTTCACATTCCCCGCCCCTTTGCGGGCATTTCAGCCCACTACAACGATCACCATCATTGCTCTCTGGGCAGCTACGCACCCGCCTGCCCACCTACGAAGCCCACCTCTCGGTGCTGATAGGCCGCACCGATTTGGGCAGCCTACCCCATTGTGAATGCGTACCAGATTTACAAGCGGCAGCAATAGTCCAGTGTTTGGTGCGGTGGGAGAGGGCGGAATGACAAAACAGAGAGCAGCAGGGGGAGAAGGATTCAGCAGGTAGCAAAGGGAGACAAGTGTGTTGTGGTGCGCCAACCGGGACAGGGGCAGGTGGTGGCTTCAGCCGCTTGCCTGCCCGTCAACAGCAACCCAGGGCAGGAGAGGCACAGGCGCAGCCGACTCAGACGTCGCTTGGTGCAGCAGAGCTTTGGTGCACAGCAGGCTCAGCGCTCAGCTTGGCAGCACTTTCTTTCTTTCTTCCTTCAAGAAAACCGGCGCTGCCCCTCATGCCAGCAGCCCCTTCTCGGCCGCCAGCTGCTCCAGGCTCTTGTCCGTCTCTGCCGCATGCTCCCCCGCCAGCTTGGCGTAGTGCTCCGCCGATTCCGTGAGGAACTGGGACTCCTCCGCCTTGAGCTTGCGCAGGAAGACGGCGGGGTTGCCTGCATCATGAGAGGTTAACAAGGTTTGAGAGGAAAGGGAGAGAGAGAAGAAGAATACGCTGTGGGGGGCTGAGACTTTATAGAAGCAAGGAGCTGGCAGGGTTGCCTGCCTGCCAGGGTGGGGGAGGGGAAGGCACAGGGGAGGACAGAGGGTGGGCTGCTGCTTGGCACACAGGCTGGTGTACGAGCAAGCAGGCAAGACGGCAGGGTTGCATATCAGTGAAGAAGTTGGGAGGGAGGGAGAGTGAAGAAAATGCTTCCGCTCTGTCGGGGCTTGCGCAGGAAGACGGCGGGGTTGCCTGCATCACGAGAGGTTTGAGAGGTTTGAGAGGAAGGGGAGAGAGAGAAGACGAATTAGCTTTGGGGGGCTGAGACTTTGTAACCAGCGGCTTTAGCAGGAAGCTGGCAGGGTTGCCTGCCTGCCAGAACTGGTGTGAGGGAAGCACAGGGGAGGAGAGAGGGTGGGCTGCTGCTGGCTCGGGCGCAGGAAGACGGCGGGTTGCTCATAAATTGAAGAGGTAGGAGAGGGAGAGGAGGAACACGATCTTCCGCTCAGTCCGGACGCTGAGACTTTCCATGATACATACAGCTGCGCAGGAAGATGGCGGCACTGCCTGGGAGATGGGCGGAGAGGTGAGCTGGCGGGAGAAGACGGGCGGGCGCAAGACTGCCTCGGCTTCAGCATGCCAGCAACACTTCCTCTGCTTCAGCAGCGAAGCACGAAGTGCCCCCCCAAAAGCGCGTCACAACTGCCAGCCCTGCTGCATGCCAGCGGTGCCCCAAGCCCCGGAAGCCGAGCGGGCTCACCTCCCCAGATCTCCCCAGACTTGACCACCGTGCCGGGCGCCACCACTGAGCCGGCTGCCACCATTGCGGCATCCTCCACCTGCAAGGGGCAGGAGGGTTTAGGGCTAAGGGTTTGGTTCTCTGCTCCTCCACCTGCAAGGGGCAGGCAGCAGCACGGGGTCACTCGCTAAAGCTCAGAACCAAGGTTGCGCTGTGCGGCTGTGAGGAGCCTGCTGAGCCTGCTGCGGAGCACATGCATTCTGCAGGTGGTGGGAGGGCACCCCAGCAGAGGTGCACCACCAGCTGCCTTGCACGCACAGCGCACAGCATGCTGCCGCTGCTGCATGCACAGGCGCACAGACCCACAGGGGCGACAGCATGTCACGGCCCCAGCAGCTGGCACACACTCGGCAACAACAACAACTGGGCAGCTCACACATTTGCGCGCTGACGCACACCTGCATCTCTCACCGGCCGCCTGGCAGCTGGCCGCACAGCCAGGCCCTGCCCTGCTTGCTTTGCTCATCGGCCCCTCGCTGCACACAGCCTCCCAAGCCGGGGCGTTGACCGCCCTCACACCAATGCTCAAACCCCTGAACGCATTGCGCATCCGCCACCCTTTTCCTCCGCCTCCTGCAGTGTGGCTACCCTTGCCGCTGAGCGCCCACCACCCTCACACACACACGCAAGCGACAGCTGGCTCCAGCCAGCCCCGCTCCCCAGCTCTGCCAGCTCACCACAGACCCCTCCAGCAGCGTCGCCGCCATCCCAATGAGCGCCTTGTCGCCCACTGTGCACCCGTGCAAGCTGGCCTGGTGCCCAATGGTCACCATGCGCCCAATCACAGTGTTGGCGCTGCAGCTGCCCAGGAAGTCTGCTGCCGTGCCAATCACGCAGCCATCCTGCACGTTGGTCTTGTCACCGATCGTCACGCTGCCGCTGTCAGCTGCAGGCACACAGGGGCAGGCGAGGTGGGCGCAGGCACCGAAGTTGGCGTGTGCGGCAAGGCGATAGGAAGTAGTGGCAACATCACTGCCATGCTTCAGCAAGGTCGGAGCGCCCCAGTCGAATGCTTGCTGATGAATGCACACACAACCGGCTGCCGCCCGCCCGCCGCCGCCCGCCCGCCGGGCCAGTTGCAGCTGTTCAAAGGAGCACAGGGCTCGATCCTGTGCTTCAATACTTAACAACCCGCCTTACATTCCTCCA
>JTEE01000115.1:899468-910856 GCA_002896455.3 Chlorella sp. ArM0029B | reverse complement strand
GGGGTGTGCCTACGGGTGGGGGGAGGGCTTTGCATGCCGTGTGCTGCATGTGCCAGGCGGGGCAGGCAGGGCGGGGATTGAGGGGGTGCCAACTTGGTGCCAGTGCTTTGGTGGCACGCGAGGCGGGACTCAGTTGCGAGTTGGGTTGACGGCGGCAGGAGGATCCACATCAGCCCGGGGTGCTGCACGCTTTTGCCAGACGTGCCTGCCTGGCCTGCCTGACAGGCTCCCCTCCCCCGCCCTCCCACCCGCTGCAGCGGACGTGTGTACAAGTCTGTGTACAATGGCGAGGTCATTGCCTGCAAGGAAGTGAACCTGGAGAGGAGCCCGCAGGCGCAGGAGGCGTTTGTGGCGGTGAGCCTGCTGAGCGCAGCTGCATCACTTGCTTGCAAACCTCAGCTTGCTTTTACCCAGCTCCTGGTGGCACACCTCTCGAATTCCTATCCTACCCCTTATCGGCTCGCTCCCTCCGTCCGCGGCGGGGCTGTCAAACTACTGCTGGGCGCCCAGCAGCCACAACTTGCCAGCGGTCAAGAGTGACAGCTGCAACACTTGCTTGCAGACCTCAGCCTGCTTTCACCCATCAGATTCGCCCGGTGGCACATCGCGCAATGCTCTGTCTGCACCCCCCGCTGTCGGCTCGCTCCCTCGGTCCTCAGCGGGTCTGTCGAACTACTGCTGGGCAATCTGGTCTGGCGCGGCACTCGCCGCCGTGCCACCAGAACCGAACCACTGGTGCAACAGTGGCCACGCCTGGACCTGCTGCTCCATCTGCAGGAATCAACCTGCCTGCATGTGTGCCATGCACTTTGCGCAGAGCAGGGCCCGCTGCCCACGCACTCCCTGGGTCAAACATGAGGAGCCGGTGCGCTTTGCTCCCCCTCCTTCTCGCTGCGCTGCTCACGCTTTGAGCCCCTTGCCCCCCCGGCCTGCCTGCCTGCCTGCAGGAGGCTGCGCGGCTGCAGCTGCTGAGGCACCCCCTCATCTGCGGCTTCTTCGGGGTGTCGATCTCAGACGATGGGCGAGGCATCATCCTCATGGAATACTGCGCAGGTACGGCGTACCGCGCAAGCCAAGGTGCCAGCCGGGCGCACGTGCCCGCTCGCCTTCCCTCACCGAATCACCCGCACCTCCTCACCCCCCGTCTGCCCGCTTGCCACCATTGTGAAAGGAGGTGTCCTAAGCCTCTAGACAGTGGGGGCTGAGGGTTTAAATTTTGGTTGACTGCCCAACACCCCCCGCCCATTTCCCCACTTCCCCACTTCCCCACCTCCCGCCCACCACACCCCCCCATGCCCCGCCGCAGGACACGACCTGTACAGCGTTCTGCAGCTGCAAGCGGCCGGCACGGGGCAACGCCTGTTCTGCTGGGACCGGCACGGCCAGCGTGTGGCCACCGAAGTGGCCACCGCCGTCAACTACCTGCACCTCAAGAAGATGGTGCACATGGACAGTGAGCGCCGCTGCCTGGGGGCCACGTGCACGCTTGCATGCCTTTGCTTGCATGTGTTTGCCTGTGCGTGTTTGCTTGCAAGTGTGTTTGCTCGTATGTGTTGACTTGTATGCATGCTTGTATGCCGTTGCTTGCATGCGTGTGCCTGTACGTGTTTGCTTGCTTGTGTTTGTTTGTTTGCAACTGTCTGCTTGTGTGCGTATTTGTGTGCGCATGGGTTGGCTGAGCTGTGCTGCCCTTGCGCGCTGTGCCCTTGGAAGGAAGACCTGGGTTCAGGATGGGGCAACAGGGGTGGACACATCCCAGGGTGCCCCCTGTGCAGCGGGCATGCCTTCCCGCCCATGGCACGCCTGCCCCTGGGCATGCTTGTTGCCCCCGGAACGCGCCACCGACCTCGCCACCCCTCCTCTCTCCGCGTTGTCTCTCACCCCACCCCGCCGCCTCTCACACCCCCGCCTGACACCCCCACTGCCGCCCCCCGCCCTGTCGCCGCGCAGTCAAGTCGCACAACGTGCTGCTGGATGCTCGTGGCGTGGCCAAGCTGGCAGACATGGGCGTGAGCCGCCTGCAGACGCGCACATACCTGTCGCAGCTCGCCCCCGTCGGCACCTTTGCCTGGTCAGTGACTTGGGACGTGCCCAAATGGGTGATAATGAAATGGGCACCTGGCCGTGCCTGGTCGTGGTTCGTGTGGCTGCTCAATGGTGCAGGAGGTCCTGTGGCTTGACATGTTGACATGGCGAACACCCAAACACTCACTCCCTCCTACTCACTTTCTGTTCTCCTGCTCACTTTCTGCGACCTGCATTCATCATGCGTCTGCTGGCTGCTCAGTCTTGCGCAGGCGTGGCATGTTGACACGTCAACTCACTCCCCTCCTTCCTCCCTGCCCACTTCCTGTGACCCGCAGGGTGGCCCCAGAAGTGCTTATGGGATCGCAGAACTGCACCCAGGCAGTCGACATGTGAGTGCCGCCCTGCTGGCCAGGGGCTGCCTCTCGATGCGCTGCCAGCAAGGGGCAGCAGCGGTGGCCAGCAGCAGCGGTGCGCTTTGGTGACTGTCACCTGCTTCGGTTTCGATTGCATTGCTGCTGCTGCTGCTGCTGCCCAGCTCCTCACCAGCATGCCATGCCTGTCCTTGCTCCTCCCTTGATCTTTCAACCAAATCAAACCCTCTCCCCCATGCCCCGCAGCTTCTCCTTTGGCGTGTTGATGTGGGAGATCATCACTGGTGAGCCGGCAGGAGTGGCGCCCTCAAACTCTTCCAGTAGCGGCAGCAGTGAGGGGCTGCGGGCTGTGCTTTGCCTGCTGCGCAACCACAACTTGCCCTGCAAGCCGCGCCCCCGTGCATTCCGTGCTGAGCGGAGCTCCCACCCCCTCCCCTTGCTGTGCAGGCGAGCGCCCCGTTCGCGGCCAGCTGCGCATGCCGTTTGTGCCCGAGGAGTGCCCTCAGGCAAGCAGCAGGCCCTCGTTTGGCTGCTTGCCCTCCCGGGTGCACGTGCCGGCACTGCCATGCCCAGTCCTCGGCAAGAGGAGTGTGCTCGACATCTCCAGCACATGCAGCCTGCCCTGCACTGCTCCTGCCCCACCTACTCCTCACCCTGCCTGCCTGTGCCCTGCTGTGCCCTGCTGTGCCCCCACACTCACACCCTCCGCTGCTTCATGCAAGCGTGCGGCGCATGCGTCTTGATGGTGCCAAGCACCTCGGCTTGCAATTGATCTGAACCTTGCCCGCGCTCACCCTTGCCTCTCCCACCATTTCCCACACCTTCATCACCTTTGACATCACATGCATGCACTGCCTCTCCCTCCCTCCCTCTCTGCAGGAAGCCTGCGACTTGATGATGCAGTGCCTCAGCCTGGACGCCACCGCCCGCCCCACAGCACAGCAGCTGATGCACCGCCTGTCGGCAAGCGAGCTGGGCCCCAGAATCACCATGCGCGCCAGCGTGTGAGGGGCCCTGCCCCGCCCCGGCCCCCCCATGCAGCGCCGCAGAGCAGGGGCCCTACCCAGCCCCGCTTTGCACGAGTGAGGGCCCCTGCCCACCCCTGCTATGCCCCTTGCACCCTGAGTGTGCAACCCTGCCCCGCTCGCCCCATGCCCCACGAGCGAGGGCCCTGCATCGCCCCACCCTTCTAATTGCGACTTGGCGCCCTTCCAGCGCTAGCGCCCTCTCTGTGCCCACATCACCACTCACCACGTCACCTTCATCTGATTGGGGGGGTCCGGCTCCAAGCCTTGTTTGTCCCCCCCTCCGACCACCCATCACCCCCTCGTCGTATCCTTGGCCTGGCGGCCGCCGCAGTCAACTGCAGCTCTGCCCTCGTACACCTTCACAACCCCACTTCTTTGAGGGAACAAACACGTGGGCCTCTGACCACTGCACTGTCAGAGTGCCCGGCGTCAGGGCCTGGCCAGAGGCAACCCCTTGTGTTGTGCCTCTGTGCCCGTGGCACCTGCCAGCACTGCTGCATTCTTGACTTCTTTCTTCCAATTTGATGCTGCACCCTCTCCCGTGCAGTTTCTTGAACCCATTATCCTTGCATGTCCACTTTCTTCGTGCCTTGCTAGCTTCCTGTGCTGAATAAATGACACCTGTCTGATGATTGCAGCCAGGCACACTCCCAAGGACGGAAGGGCAGGCCCGCCGCTGCAGTCGGCTGCGGGACATGGTTGCAGGACAGCAGGCAGGCAGGACTGTCTGGCTGGTCTGGCTGAACCGTGCTTGGGTGGTGTTTCTCCCCCTGCTCACGTCCCACAGCTGGGACGGTGAAGCCTAGTGGACCAGCACCAGGGCCTTTGCCTCCCGAGTCCTCACTGCTGGTACTGCCAACAAAAGCGGCTCTGCGGGCGAGTGGGTAGTGGAAAATCGACGCTGCCATCCGCAGAGATTACGGAGTGAATGGCGGCAGGGGGGGAGCAGCAGCAGCATTATTGCGCTGTCCTCTGCCCAGCCTCCACTGCCATCCGCAGAGGTTCAGGGCTAGGTGGGGAGAGTGCGGAGTCGCGTGTTGTGTCTGTGTTGAGACACAATGGTGAGGTCCGAGTGCTTCCTTGGCGGGTGTGCACCACTGTCTTGTGAGACCGCTCCTGGCCCCATATGGACATTAGATGTGTAACTAACTAACCTCGCATGGTGCCGCGTTGGCTGCTTTAAAGGTCAGCAAAGGTTCACCCCACATGTCCAAGCAAAGGTCCACCCTGTCCACACATGTGGGCCCCGTGTGCGTCAAACGACGGGTCACCTCACCTTTTCACCCCACCCAGTCGGTGACCCTCACCCCACCAGTCGGCGACCCACAGGTCACCTCACAAATTAGTTCATGGGAAAGCCAATTGCATGAGCTTTGAAGCCTTGCAGCCGAAACATGAGCTCTGCAGTAGAAACCTATATGACATGCCACAGGATATGGTTCGGGGAAACATGTGCAGAGCTGCAGGGACCAGCCGGGCTTGAAAGCGCGTATAAACAATCTTGTCAGCCTTGCTTCGGAGCAAGGGGAAGGTCTGCATGGCCGGTGCTCGCAGCCGGCAACAGGGGTGGGGAGTGCCCCTTGCCCTTATCATGTGCCACGCCCACACCCGACAGGCCGACATCTTCCTCCAAGCCCACACGGCTGTAGCGTGCACCAGCCGCACGCACACGCCTGCACACAGGATTGGCAGTGCAGAAATCAGCGGAGCTGCTTGCTTGGCCAACTCGGTGTGCTGCAACAGCCTGCTGCAGGACCCCGTGGCAAAACTGCTGCACGACATGACATGCCGGTCCCAGCCCCATGCCCACCCTGCCTACCTGCGTTGGGTGAGCCAGGCGGCCAGGGCGCCAAAGCCAGCGCAGACCACGCATGCCGCCAGGAGCGTTGCGCCGCGCCGCTCTCCCACGGCGTGCGCGGCGTGCTCGAGGGCGTGCTTCACGCTGTGCTTGACGTGCCGCCAACCGTGGTGGCGGCGGTGCTTGTGGTCATGGTGGTGGTGATGGTAGGAGCGATAGTGTGCTGCCTGTCCGTCATCGCCATGGTGGTGGTGAGAATGGTGGCTCTTATGCTTGCCGTGCGACGGGCCCTGTGGCGGGGCAAGGAGAGTGCGGCAGGGGAGGCGGGGCGGGGCAGGGCGGGGCGGGGGTTAGAAGACTGCGCGTATCGCACCGCCTACGCTTTGCTTTCACGACAAATACGACACGAGCAGCGGCGGCACCGGTGTGCCGGAGTCCCCAGAGTCGGAAAAGGGTTCAACCTTTGGGTTCTCTTCTCCAAGCCTCTCACCTCTTCCTGCTCGTCGTCCTTGTCTGCCCTGCAGCTTGCCGTCAGCAAAAGCAGCCCCACTAGGAGCAGCGCAACGCGCCAGCGCCTCATATAGCTGCGCCCAAACCCAGTGCCCAAAGACAAGTTATGTTCCTGCCAGCAAACCGCTAGGCAACGACGCAATGCAAGAAGGATTCCCATCTCGGCCTCCCAGGTGTCGGCCACCTGTCGCCGCCGGCTCCTGAAGCGCCGCTCACACTGCTTGCGCAAGCTTTCCCTTCCCCCTGCACAAAGTGCCCATGAGGGCCTGCCTCCTGCCTGGACTGCCAGCGGAAACAGCAACAGATGCCGGTCATCTCCCCGTGACCTGCGCGTGCACCACGCACCTGCCCGGCCCGTCGTTCCAGATCCGCCACCTCCCCGCCCTTCTGGTCGGCACCACCTCCCCCGCCGCCAAGCCACCAGCATGCTTCACTTGCTTGGTTGGTCGAGTTGGCCGTGCTTTCATAGTATGTCACAAACAGGTAAATACGCATGCAAGGACAACAACCATTCATGCAAGTACAACAAGCGCTGCGCAACATGCAGTCGGTGGTTCTCAGCGTCGGACCGGTGGCGGTGGACGGCAACAACAAGGTGCAGCTCCTCTTACGAAATCAATGGGTTGGATGGTGGTGCAGCAGTCCTGTGCATGCATGAGCAGGGCAAAGGCATGAAGAGCCACAACACAGATGTGGATCTGTTTGTGTCGTGGGAGCGGGGGGGTCCTAGGTTGCGTCCCCCTGTGACGGAGGGGGCGTAAGCCCACAGGAGTGCGGGGGACCGCCCCTTGAATGACAGGCTTCGCACTGCTGTGCACATGTGCCTGCACTTCTTGTTGCCGTCTGGCAGAGCAGTGGGAGGGGGTGTGCCCCTGCCCCCAACTGCTGAGACCGACCCACCCCCTGCCCCCCGGTCCAGCTGTATTCTGCGCAGGCGTCACTTGAAAGCCTGCACTGCCAGCAGGGCACGCATGTAGAGCTGCCAGCACACACACAGCAGTGCAACCCTGGGCTTGCACCAACCCTCTGCGCACTGCCTCCACACGCGTGGGCCTGTGCTGTGAGCTGTCCCAGCGCACGGGCAGAGGAGGTGATGTGCTACAGAGAGGGAGGAGAGAGGGAGATTTCAAGAGCGGTGCCGAAAAATCCCGACCGCGCGCTGCCGCGTGGCAGGGTGGTGTGACGGGGGGAGCGGAGGGCACAGCCGGGCAGACACATGGGGAGTATGCGGCTGAGCTGGCTGTCCACAGCTGGCCGCCGCCCCGCCCCGCCAGCTGCTGCTGCTAGGTGGGGTGAGGAGGGTACAGTGTTGGCATGGTGGCGGGGAAGGCTGCTGCGTGCTGCGGTGCTGCTGGCTGCTGTTGCTGCGGCGGTGCGGACTGTGAGGCTGCTGCGCACGCCGGCCCCTCTCGTTTATGGGTGATTGCCGTGCGCGTCATGCCCCGGCGCCCGCCGCGCCGCGGTGCGGTGCAAGGTGGCAGCCGCTTAGAAGCTGAGGCCGCCCTCGCGAGCCGCGTCTGCGAGCGCCTGCACGCGGCCGTGGTACCGGAAGCCGCCGCGGTCAAAGCACACCTGCGAGGGGGGAGGCAGGAGCCATGTTTTTGTGATACATATGCAGATAAAACACATGCATGGGTGATGGCTGCAGCAGCGCATGTGAGGAAGGAAGCGGGTCGGGCACATGCACGGGTGGCAGCCAAGCCAGCCAAAGCCTCCTTGTTGGTGCCTCGCTCCGTTCCCGTCACACCGGCTCCATCACGCAGGCCGCCCTTGCATACCTGTGCACCGCACATGTGTGTACCCGCTTACCAATACTTGTACGCACCCTGTGCCTACCCCCGTCCTTGACATGGCCACACACCCAGCACCCACAACTGAGCGAGCCACTGGCACAGCTCACATGTGCAATGAGCCGCTTCAAACCACGCAGCACCCGCCTCACGCGACCGCGACCACCACCCGGCCCCCTTCCTCCCCCACCCAGCTTCTGCCCACCTTCTCAATGTTCTTCTGCTTGCACAGCTCTGCAATCTTGGCTCCCACCAGCTTGGCGGCCTCAACGTTGGAGGCAGCCTCGCCGTTCAGGGCAGCCCGGATCTCGGGGTTGAGCGTGGAGGTGGCAGCCAGGGTGTTTGCCGTCACGTCATCAATCACCTGTCCGAGGGTAGTGGCAGGCCAGGAGGGCAGAGGGAAGAAGTGAGCGATTCGAGGGTGCAGGTGCAGAAGCGGGTGCTGCTGCATATGCATGGAGTGTTGTCACCCAGGCGTGCCGCCCGGGGGTGCCCGCGCCGCCGCGACCAATGCGCTGCTGGCTTGTCAAAGTTACATTTTGTGAGCCAGCTGTCCATCGCTCACCTGTGCGTAGATGTGGTTGTTGGAGCGGAAGACCGCCAGGCGTGGCCGCTCAGTCGTGCCCTCCACCTGCACACAGCACACGGAAGCGGGCACCAGCGGGGAGAGCACGCTGGTCAGTTACTGCGCAGGTACCCGCGCAGCCAACCTGGTATCCCCCGCTTGTTGCACATGTGATGTGCTGCATGTAGATGCGTGCCACCACCCACGCCGAGCTGCACCAGTGATGCTGCAAGGCCCTGCCGCAAGTGCGGCCGCCCGCCGCCGCCGCTGCCGCACCTTGCTGCGAATGCGCTTGTGCCGCTTGTCCTGCGACTCGCGGCGGGTCAGCACGCGCGCCTCTACCGCAAACTGCCGAGGCAGAGCTGCAGAAGAGAGGGCACACAAACCAGAGGCGTTCACAGACCAAAGGGAGAGCCCCGTCAGCCGCGGCTCAGCCCGTGGCGCATTCCCGCCGCCCGCACCACCACCACCACCATATCGGCTCACCGCTGCGTGTAAAGGCTGCTGCGGGCTGCACGGCCGGAGCCTGCAGCGAGCGCTGCACGCTGAGGCCGCTGAAGGACGAGAAACGCTGCGAGGCGGCCTGCATGATTGCACAAGCCTCCAAACTCCTCCAAGCACTTGCTTCCGCCCCAACACAAGCGGCGGCTGGCTGATGGAGTTGTGGCTCGGGTTGCCCCTGGCCGGTGGAAAGGCCCAATGCATGGCGCGCCTGGCCATCTTGCCTGCATTCAATATAACATCGGGACGGTTGCAGGCAGCAGGGAGGCGGAGAAAGTGGAGAGCAAGGGAGGCCCATCGCACATGCGCGCAGTCTGGTTGCACTTGGGCGCTATGTAGCTCGATCCAGGGCACAGCAACACGTCTGAATGCAGTCCAGTACTACAGCGAGGCCAGCCGTCGCAAGTCGATCGCCACCCAGCTGCTCCCGCCGCCAGCCCGCCACCGGCCGGCCCGGTGCACCGCGGCGCCTCTGGCTTGCTCGCTGCTTCTTGAGCCTTGCAAGCCAGAATGCTCCAGGCTTTGTGTTGCCAGCCAGCCACATGTGGGCATGCAGGGTTGAAGCTGCATGAGGTAGCATCGCTTGCCCTTGTGCCTTGGCGCTGCCATCACCTGTGTGCGTGCAATTGGCGGCATCCCCCCCTGCTCTCCCTGCCTTCCCCTGTTCATCTGCTGTACTCCTATCACACTTACGTTTATGTGCACAACACACCTCTAGGTGCACACACCCCCAATGCATGCACTAAAGGTGATCACATGGCGGGGTTACCCTGAAGCGATGGGCCCCTGCCCGCCTCTCCTGCTTGCGTGGTGAGCGAGGGGCCGCCTGCCCCGACAAGGCGGGGCCGCCTGCACCTGAAAAGGCGGGGCCGCCTGCCCCTCAAACGGGTCAGAGCGCAGGCAGGCGCCCAGCTCTTCGGGCAGGAGCCCTCCTTTATTTTGAAGGCGCATGTGATTAATCGTCGGGAGATCAATGTCGCTGTATGTACAACCGAAGTCGTGTGGGTGTGGCGTCGTGCCTGGTGAGGCAAACACGGACGCATGGGAGGCAGAGGGACCAGAGAGGGCTGGACGCTGCAGAAAACATGTTCTGGGCAGGAGCCCTCCAAAGTCGGGTTCGGGTGTGCGGAGGCAGGGGGGCGTCGGGACAGCGGACATGGAGGGCCATGAGCAACAGATGGGCGCCTGTCGAGGGGTCCGTGGCCAAGGGCCCCTTGATTTTCGCGAGGATACACTGTACCTCGTGCTGCTGAGCAGTGATTTGAACATTGCATTGGAGCGAGTGACAGTGGGCACACATGCATGCAGGTTCCCAGGCACCGAGTTGCCCGCCTGCTGCTAGCGCTCGCACGCCGTATCAAACGCCACCTCCCCTTCTTCCGTCTCGTCGCGCACATTTGGTTCCACTTGCGTATGTTAGCTTACATAATCAAGTGCGGGCACAAATGAGGTGACGCAGCGTGAGATCAAAAAGGCGGCAGAGCTGTGCCGCCGCCAGCATGGCACATGGGTGCCAGATGCAAAAGAAACTGAGAAGGGGCTGAAGGGGGCGACGGAGGTGGCGGGGTGCTCTGCGCACTCAAAAAGAAAGGGAAAAAAACCTGGGCAACATCGTCCATGTACAATGTCCATGTGGGTAGCGTGAGAGGGGTGTGAGAGGCACTGAGAGACAATTCTGCGGCTCAAAAGCAGCGGCAACAAAACAAGAGGGGAGACAGCAGCAACATGCGCACAATGGTTTGTTGGTTGGTTCTGAATGCAGTTTGGGGAGGGGGGCCGGGGGGAAGGGGGAGGTCAAGCGGGTGTGGGCGCACAAACGGCAGCTGCCACACCAGAGGTTTATTCAGCAGAGGGGCAAACGAACGCCCCTCTGGGTGCGCCCGCCGTGCCACAGCAGGGGCTGCTGTACAAGTGCCGGCACATGTGCGCCGAACAAAGCGCAGATCGTGCCGTACTGCATGCCCCGCGCAGGCATTTTGGTTCGACGGGCGTCGCTTGCTCCGTCCCGCCCCACTCTGAGCTCACCCTGAGGGCAGGCGCAGGCGGGCGCAGGCCCGCCCCTGCCGTAGCCCGCGTGATACTAAGCCATACTAAGACCGATATTGGGTGGCCGCTGCACACCGCTGACGCCGCCGCTGCTGCAGGCTGCTGCCGCCAAAACAGTTGTCTTGACAGGCAGCGGCCGCGCTGCCGGCGCGCCAGCGTATCCAGCTGGCGGCTGGCCAGCTTGCTGCCCATGGCACCAGTAGAGATGGGTGCTCCTGCTGCTCTGGGGGCTGATAGTGAGGGCTGATAGTGGGAGGCCCAGGCGCTCCGCACCGCACTCGAGAGCGCGGCGGGTGCAGCACCGGGCCTCCACAGCTGCCCAGCCAGAGGGCCGCCCGCCTGGTGGTGCCTGCTCCAGCTGAGGTGGTGCCGATACACAGACGGACAGGCGGGCGGGCGGACGCCGCGCAGAGCAGAATGACTGCTCGCAGCAGGCGCCGCCGTTGCCGCTTCAGCGGAGCAAGCGTGCGTGGTGGATGGGAGGCACGGCAAGGCTTGCTGTCTGGAGGGCGGGTCGGAGCCGGGGCCCAGGCAGCTGGCTGCTGGCTGGCTGGCTGGCTGCTTACAGGAGTCCGTCAAGGGCGATGCGCGCGATTTCGCCAAACCGCTTCTCGCTGCACGAGGCCAGCTCGAGGAGGCGCCAGGCGCTCTCCTGGGTCACCTCGTCATAGTCCTCCTGCCGCTTGAGCACCACGTGCCCCGCAATCTCCCAGGAGGCCGGGTCAACCTGCGTCTCCAGCACATCTGCGGG
>JTEE01000115.1:842770-865410 GCA_002896455.3 Chlorella sp. ArM0029B | reverse complement strand
CCCACCCCTGCAGTGCTGCACGGCTTCCTGGCCTCCCCCGCCGCCGCAGCCCGCCTGCGCTCTGAGCTGCGCAGCCGGGAGGTGTTGGTGACCTGGGCAGCCGCCTGCATGATGCACGCAGCCAGCTGCAGCACCTACCCCCTGCTCCGCCGCTACGGCATGCCCCTGCTGCCCGCCGACCTGCGGCACCTAGTGCTCAGCGACAGGGCGGCATGCGATGCGCTGCAAGGGGTGGCACACTACCTGGGAGAGCACACCCGGGCAAACAGGGCCATCTTCTCCCTGCGTGACGGCGGCTCAGCCACCTTTGCCATGGCAGCAGAGTATGCCAGGGGGGATGCCGGCATGGTGCGCACCTGGCAGCTGGAGCGGGGCTCGGCAGCGCAGCGGCAGGCGGCGCACTGGGCAGAGGTGCAGCGCAAGCAACGGCTGGGGGCGCTGTTGCGGGAGGAGCTGCGGCAGCGGAAGGCGGCTGAGAAGTCTGCGGAGCGTGCGTACGAGGCGGCCAACTCAGACTACGACCCCTACCGCAAATCAAGCCGGCTCAAGCTGGAAGAATGCAGCAGTGCGCATGACCATGCCATCAGGAAGCGTGAGGCAACGGAGGCTAAGCTGAAGACGGCACTTGCAGCACCAGCCCCGGTCTTCCAGCCGCTGCCGGAGCGGGAGGAGCGCGCATTCCAGTGGCTTTTCTTCTTGTACATGCCCGAAATGCTCAGGTGTGCCTGCCAACCTTCTTGGCTCCCAGCGGTCCCACCCCTGCACCACTGTTGTACTGCACTGACAGTGGTGTGCTACAGCCTGACGCCTTTCATCGAGATCTTCAGTATCGTATCGTGCTGTGCTGTGTCGAGCCGTGCCATGCTCATGGGCGGTGCCGGTCTTTGCTGGTGCTGCCCTGACTTGTGCTGTGGCCGTAGCGGCGCCAATAAACAACCGCCTTTGACCTTGAACAGCAAACCATGTCAACAGACAACATTGTGCTGACACGTGAGGAGGCACGGTCCCTGAATCCTCGCAGGCACCTGTCACGCGTCTGCTTCCTGGACCAGCAGCTGCTGGTGCCCCTGGATCTCAACGGCAGTCTATCTGATAAGGTGTCCAAGTGCATCCAAGCGCCTGACTTCACACTCTACCTCTCTGCGCACTACAACACTCACCAGGACAGCTCCTACCTGGCAAGCCCGGGGCGCAAGGGAGCAGACGGCAAGGTGTACCTCATGTCCACCAGTGAACTGCCAGAGCCAAAAAAAGTGAGCGTCCAGTAAAGCAAGAAGTGTGTGCATGCATCAAGCAGCAGCAGGCGGTGTCGGCTGAGACAGCTCAGCACGAGGTGCCATGATGATCAAAGTAGTGCACGGAGCAGGAAGACTGTCGTGTGACGTTGGCAAACAACATCCCTCTGCCCCCTACCCCCCAATGCAGATCCAGCCCGGCACCACTGTCGATTCCTACCACAGCCAGGCGCAGGGCGTGTGGCACCCAGACAGCCTGGACATGCACCTGGGCTGGAGCGGCTGCGGGGTGGCAGACGCACCCCTGGGGGGCAAGTGGTTCAACCCTTTTGGGCCCGTGCCCGCTGCCCTCGTTGTCGACCACTTTACAGAGCAGCTGCCAGCCTCTGCAGCGGCGTTGCAGTGGGTCATGCCGCAGTACGGCAGCGGCGCCGCCACGGCAGCGGATCGTGGCAGCCTGCCTGTCGCGCTGCAGGAGCAGCAGCCGCGCTGGCTGACCAAGCCCGGCTTCCTGGCTTTTGGTGCCCTCCGCTCCTACCCGCTGACTCAGCTGCGCCAGCTGGCGGTGGCGCTGCACCAGCGCAGCCTGCCGCTGGGCCACCCGGCAGTGCAGACCCTGGTGCGGCAGGTGCTGTACCACGTCGGCACTCTGCTTCAGCCCCGCTCCGGCCAGCCACCCAAGCTGCTGTGGCGCAGCGACTGGGGCAGCGGGGGCAGCGGTGCCAGCGACATGCTGTCCACGCTGTGCGCTGAGCTGGCGGGCCTGGCAGAGGAGCTGAGCGAGTCACCCAGCGAGCAGGCCTCGGTGCTGCTGCTGGGCGAGGCAGCGGCCTTCCTGGCCGCCTGGCACCCGCCGCTGCGGGCCGTGGCGCGGCGCCTGGCGGGCATTGCTGCCGGGTGGGCCGACAATTTGGAGGCAGAGGCGGCAGAGCTGCCGCCCGAAAGGGCGGGGCCGCTGCGTGCCAAGCAGTGCCTGCTGCGCATGACCGCGCTGCTCTGCATCGGAGGCAGCGCAGGTCCCAGCGCCGGCAGCCAGGCAGCCCTGAGGCAGGAGGATGCGCAGCTCGCGCTCAGCCTGGCTGTGCAGATTCAGCATGGCAGCATCTACGGGCAAGCTCTGGAGGAGGGGCAGGGGAACCAGGAGCTCAAGGCACAGCTGGCGCAGCTGCGGGTGAGACACTTGGCTGGGAGGGTTGGGGAGAGCTTGGCTTGAGCACAGGGGGATGGTGTGGGAGGGCTGCCGCTGACATCCATGATTGGGGGACAGAACCAGTTGGAGTCGGGATCGTGCTTCAGTGCCTTGAAACAGCTCTGAAACAGCTGACAATGTGTAAAATGTGTACCCCGGGGCCTTGGGCACTGCCCAGGCAAGGTGTGCTGCTGCCGGAAAGGAACCAGTTTTGCCTACTTTTCCAACCACATCACCCCACACATGTTCCTCCTTTTGTGCCGCAGGTTCTGTGCCACTGGGCCATGTCCCGCCGTGCCACAGAGCTCTTGGCAGCGGCCACCAGGCACCCTGCCATGCTGACCGCCGCACTGCGCACGGTGCTGCGCTTTGCGCCCACAGACCTTCTGTGGGAGCAGCTGAGCTTCCCGGGGGCTGGTACTGCTTCTGGACAGCAGCTGCTGACCGCCGGCAGCTTCCAGGCAGTTGGCTCAGATGGCCACCTGTACTCCCTCAACTGCCTGGACGGCACGGTACTGGTAGACGGGGCACCCCCCGGGCGCCTGCCGGCAGAGATACTGCGGCACCCGCTCTACCTGCGCACCTTCTGCGCTGATGGCGGCCCCTGGGGCTTCGAGGTGGTCTTGGGAGAGGATGGGGTGCGGCGCAGCATCGCCCCCGTGCGCGGCTGCCAGTACGAGTTCTTTCTGGCCGACAGCGGCGGGCTGGCGGCGGCGGAAATCGACGGGCACGGCAACCGGCTTGAGCTGCTTGACGTGGGGGTGGGGCAGGCGTGCCCGGGGTGGGGCACCGAGCTGCCGCCGCGCTTGAGAGAGCTCCACAGCCACTGGCTGAGCAGGTGGGCCGGACAGGGTGGGCGAGAGGAAAGCGCAACACCAGCAGTGCTGGTTGGGGTGCGGCTGGCCCATGAGAGACGGGCATTACGGCTGGTGTGATCCGGCTCGCAAGGGATGGAAGGGTGGCCAGTGGGCAAATGAGTGGCGCACACAGGGTGCCCCGGATGCATGCCTCCCCAAACCTGCCACGGTGCCCGCTCACCTTCCTCCTCCCACACCTGTGCTGCCCCCTCTACGTCCTCCCCCCGGACTGCCTGTGCAGGGAGCAGCGCACCATTGTGCTGCGCCCGCCCCACTTCCGAGACCACGCCACCCACTTCCTGCTGCACTGGGCCGCCCCACGAGGCAGCGCCGCCGTCAACTACACCTGCCTGCGCGTGCCGCAGCACCAACACACGCGGCACTGGGCGGAGCTGCGCACGCTGAGCGGCGACGAGGCCCTCACGGACCAACTGGTCCTGCACAGCTCGAAAGTCACCCAGGTGCTCTCCCAGTTTGAGCAGCCCGCCTTCATCCACATTTACGTCGATGCACCAACCAGCAGCTGGAGAACTGTCAGCGGGAGCAAAGGCAGGAAGGGCGGCAGCAAGGGGGGCGGCAGCGGCGAGGGCAGCGCAGGCGGCGAGAGCGGCAGCAGCGGCAGCAGGCCGCCGCGCACTATGCTGTTTGAGCTGCCCCGGTTTGGCCTGCGGTTTGAGCTGAGGGGAGGCAGCATCCTGTCGCGTGACTTTACCGGCTGCCGCCTACCCGCCTGCCAACGGTTGGTGGAGACGCTGCCAGCTGGCGTCAGCAGGGCAGCGGGCACCCTCTACACCCTCCCAGACTTTGGGCAGTGTCTTGTTCTGGAAAAGGCAGTCGCTCAGCCTGGCGTCAGCGGCTCCAGTGGCGGCCTCGGCGCCGATCTGCAGGTGGTTGTGCCCATCGGCAGCGTGCAGCACCACGGTGCTGCAGTGGAGGTGAAGCAGAGCAGCATGAGCAGTGCACAGCTCAAGGTGAGGCCTTCGTGGGGCGCACGCCGGTGTGTCTGTGCAATGCAGATGGGCGAGTGGAGAGAGGATAGGCGACTTGGGTGCCCGCACGCAACAAGGCAGATCAACAAGAACCCAGGTATTCAAGCGCCCCAAGTTCTGCCCACTTTGCCCATTCCTCTCCCTGACATGAGCCAAGCCTGCTTCTCCTCCCCTGCCCCCTTCCCCCCACTTCCCATGCAGTACCACACCTTCTCAGTGCACCCCCGCCTGGGCCACCTGCACAGCGACAGCATTGCCGCCCGGATGCAGCTGGCCGCACTGCACGCCGCCACCGGATCGCTGCTTCCAGAGCCAGGCAGCCAGGCAACCGGCGGCCAGCTGGCGATGCRCGTGGCACGGCACTGCTGGGGCACCCAGCCGGCTGGCCTGCCAGCAGCCGGCTCGACCTTCCCGCTCACAGATGCCGRCTTGGCGCAACTCTCGACTGCCGCCATGCTGGGCGGCCACCTGGCGGCGGGCCTGCGTCTGGTGGTGTCCGACGTRCTGTCCAGCGCATGCCAGCTCAGCGCCCTGCACTTTCCAGACGGCGTGCCAGAGAGCGCGGTGGCGCCGGCGTGCCTGCCCGACTGGGGCCTGGCATACCTGCAAGAGTGCCGGGCRGGCAGCAGCCCCCGCCAGCTGCTGACAGCTGGCGAGGAGGTGCGCACGCTGGGGCACCGCCGCCCTCCCCAGGCGCCGCGCGTGTGGCAGCGCCACCCGCTGTATGCGCCGCTGGAGGTGCCGCCCTGCCCTGTTGATGACAGCGTTGTTGCCAGCACGGAGGCAGCCCTGGGGCGGCTGCTAGTGCCAGCGGCAGACGGCGCAAACACGGGCGGCCCTGTCGGTGGGCAGGCCGGGACCGTGCCTCCGCCGTACCCGCTGCATGTGCCCGCGGGAGCAACGGAGCTGGAGCGGCAGATGCATGCAGAGTTGAAGGACAGCTGGGACACCTATCACCGGTCGCTGGCGGCGCTGCAGCCGGCACCCGACGCCGAGCAGCGCATCCTTCGGGCACAGGTTGGGGGGAGGGGGGAAGGATGGTGCTGGCCGCACGCGTGTGTGTGTGGTCACACCTGATGGCTTGTGGATTGCGTCCGGCAGCAGGCAGCAGGAGGGCAGCAAGCGCTGTGCACGCTGGGCCTTGCTGGCACCTGCCCTGCTCAGCTTCACCCAAGTTGCTTCTGCAATCTGTCATAATGCATGCTCCCGCCCTTGCTGGCCTTGACCAATGGTGCAGGCCCAGGTGCAGCAGTGGCGGGAGCAGGCCCAGTCCTATCTGCTGGGCCAGCTGGGCGGCATCCCACCGGTGGTCGGCCTCCCTGGCACCGCAGTGCGCCTGCGGCGAGCAAGCGGGCAGCAGCCGCTGGCGGGCGTGCGGGACCTGTTTGAGCTGGCGCTGCCCGACCACAGCACAGCACARCACATCAACCCCTTTCTCTCTGCCACTTCAGCACGGCGCTTGCGCCAAGCGGTGCTTACCTGGCTCCAGCTGTGCGTGCTGGAGGACAAGATGGGGCGGCTGGCTGGCTGGGTGGGGGACCCTGCCGAGCAGGCCAGCCTGGTGCAGGTGGGTGCCCCCCATCTCCCCGCTCCCCTCCCATGCTGCCCCTCCCTGCTGCCACGGCTGTGCACAGCCCAGCTGCCTTCCGCGATGCATGGCTTATTGCACTTGCCGAATGGGTAGCACCAAGCCCTGCCGCCTGCCCGTTCCTGCTTGTGCCATGGTGTCTCTGCCTGCATTGCACGCCCACCGCTGGCCACTGTCCCCTGCCCCTCGCCCCCTCCCCCCTTTCCCTGAGCAGGAGCTTCAGTGTCACCGCACATGGAACGTGGAGGAGCACCCCCTGTGGCTGSTTTTCGAGGCTGAGCAGCAGCTGCAGGTGGGCTGGGGCCGTGACTCCCTGGCTGGCTGGCTTTCTCGACCCGCCATGCCTCGGTTGAACTGCCCCTCCGTAATGTTCTTCGCTGGCTGGCTTCCTCGAGCGCTTCTGGCTGCAACAATGTCCCCTTCCTGTCTTCTGGCTGCAACAATGTCCCCTGCAGATCCGCCCCCACCAACACGTGGTGGCAGCCCACCTGCTGGCCCACCCCGGGGAGATTGTGCAACTCAACATGGTGAGTGGTGCTGCTCCACGCTGGGGCATACCGGGGCTGGGCTGGCCTGGGCCTGAGCGTGCTTTGCTGCAAATCAGTAGATGCTGGGGGGGCTGTCCCAGACCGTTGCCCAGCCTGARCCGGACTGCCAAGTACCTAGGGATCCCACAGCCTGCCCGCACACCGCCCACCGCCCCTGCCCCCCGTGCTGTGCGTGCTGCAGGGCGAGGGCAAGACGCGCGTCATCCTGCCCATGCTCATCCTGCACAAGGCCGACGGCGAGCACGTGGCAAGTRCTGCCKCTTTMGATTGSTGCCGTCAATGTCTYGCTGGTGTGCCGTTCTGTGTGCTGCCATTGCTCCCTGTGCCGCTGCTCAATTCGACATCCTGGAATCCATCCTTGCACCCAGCATTGCGACCCTCCCCTCTTCCATGAACTGTCACCTCCTGAACCCGGCCCCTCTCCCCCTCCACAGGTGCGCCTGAACCTGCTGGTCCCTCTGCTGGCCGAGGCATTTGCCCACCTGCACAGCTGCCTGTGCGGAAGCGTGCTGGGTCGCAAGCTCTTCCTGATGCCCTTCCACAGAGACGTGCAGCCCACCCCGGGCCTGGTGGCTGCCATGCTGGCGGCKCTGAAGCACTGCAAACAGGTGGGAATGGGAGCGGGCATGCCCTGGGTGACCCTGGGTCGAGTACGAGGGCGGGGGGTGGCCGGGTGCCTGTTGGAGATCCATATGCGGTGCCAGCAGCAGCCCTTCCCTCCTTCGGTCTTGCAAGCCACCCGTTAACCCACGCAACCAAGCGTTTGCTGGCAACACGGCTGCCGCCACCCCTGCCCGCCTGGCCCGCAGGAGCGCGGCGTGCTGCTGGTGACGGCGGGGCAGCGTCTSTCTCTGCTGCTCAAGCGTCAGGAGCTGTGGCAGCAGGAGGCGCACGCGCTGTGTGCCCAGCTGGACACCCTGCTGGGTCAGCCCTACGAGGATGTGTTGGATGAGAGCGACGAGCTGCTGTCACACAGGTGCGACATCTGATACTAAGACGGCTGTGTGTCTTTGCCTCCCTTCCCATTGCACCCTTGAAGATGGCACCGCCTACCTTCCCAGGTTAACCTTACTTTGCTTGTCCCTAGTCCCTCTACCTCTCCTCCCACCCGCCCCGCCTGCCCAAAGCCCTGCAGGTACCAGCTGGTCTACGCCTGGGGCACCCCCACCGGCATGGACTCTGAGCGGATCCGCACGCTGGCAGGCCACGCCCTCCTGCACCACCTCTCCCGCCACGCCAAAAGCGGCCCTATCGGCGCCATCCTGGCCCGCCCCCGAGTGGCCGTGGTGGCCGGCACCGCCAACAGGCCGGGCGCCTTCCCAGGCGTGCGCCTGCTGCCGGGGGACGCTCTGGAGGCGGCCCTGCCTGAGCTGCGGCGACAGCTGGCACAGGCTGTTCTGGACGACCCGCCCTACGACCTGCTGTGGACGCGCCGCTTCCCAGACGGCTCCCCCGGGCGGGTGAGGCCTGCTACTGCTGCTGCTGCTGCTGCTGCTGCAGCTGCTGCTGCTGCTGCCACTGCAGCCGCGTGCATGCTAAACAGGCCGTGCCTGCTGCCGTGCCTGGCAGTGAGCAGGGCTTCACCCCCTTCTTCCCCTCCCTCCGCCCAAGACACCTGTTCCCCGTTTCCTTTTTTGCCACACCCCCCTGACCACCGCAGGCCACGCTGCTGTCCTGCATGCTGGATCGCGGCCTGGACGCCCGCCCCCTCCTGTCCAGCCCTGCCCTCGGCTTGTCCGACGACCAGCGTGAGGCAGTGCTGGCTCTGAGGGGGCTGCTGGCCCACTGCGTGCTGGAGCACTGCCTGCAGATGCGGGTCAACGTCGACTACGGCGTCGACAGGTGAGCACCCCCCAGGCGCCTGTGGTTCGTGTGTCTGGGCGCCTGTGTTTTCATGTGGGAACACCCGCTGCGAGCGGCTGGGCTGAGTGAACTAATGTGCTTGCGATCGATGACATAGTTGGTGGCGCTGCAGGGAAGGCATGCACCCAGCCAGCGCCCTGCCTCAGCCGCTGCTCTGCTCGCATGCAAACATACGGTGGACACTTTTGCCGGCCAGGGCTGTTTCACCTCTCGGCTTGCGATGTGCTCTCCCCTCACCACCTGCCCACCCTGCCCGCCACACCCGCCCATACCGCCACACCCTCCCCGCTCTTCCGCCTGCCAGGTCCTCCACCGCGCGCAAGCGGCTGGCGGTGCCCTTCCGTGCCGCCCACATGCCCTCTGAGCGCGCTGAGTACGCTCAGCCCGACACCGCCCTCAGCCTCACAGCCCTGGCCTACTACTCGGATGGGCTGTCCCCAGACCAGGTGCTGGAGGCAATTCGCAGGTAAAAGGGAGGTCCCTCAGGAGTTGGGTGTGCAGGGTTGCTTAATGATTAGGTAATGCACGCCAGTTCATACTGTTCTCTGCAGGTGGTCCGCCGAGAGTACAAGCCATGGTGCGGTTGCGTGGGGCCTCAGTGAAAGAGGGCTATGCATTCGGTCCTGCCTGCAGGCTGCTGGGCTGCGGACCCAGCGAGCGGCAGGACTGCTATGGGGAGTGGCTGGCGCTGGCTCGCCCCGACCTGGCTGAAGGTGGGGCGGGGCTTGCTCAGCACGTGCAGAGGCGAATGAGTAAACCTGGCTGCTGACTGACAGAGCCTACAGGGCCCAAGCTGCCTTGCTTGCTTGGCTGCACCTTGTGACCCGCATGCCCAGCCACCACTAGTGAGAGAGGCTGCCCGCCCACCCCCTCACCTGGCTGTTGTGCCTCCTCCTGGCCTTCTCGGCCGCCCTGCCTGCCTGCCGCAGACGCCCTGGCCCCTCTGGACGATGTTCGCAAGCTGGACCCCACCAACCCGGTGCAGATGGCGGCCGCGCACACCGTGTTTTCCCACAACACCGCCGCCATCAACTTTTGGCTCAGCTGCTGCGTCATCCCCACAGAGACGCGCGTGTACGACTACCGCCTGCCCTCCAGCGCCTGGCACCTGGCAGACACCCCCGGCGGCGCAGTGGTGGGATTCTCAGGTGCGTGCACGGGATGGGAGGGCGGCTGGGCTGGCACCGGACTGCCTTGATGGCGTGTGGGTGGCGGGRCGGCRCGGTCYKCATGAAAACGCCAGGATGGGCGTGGTGGGGCAAGCTTAGCATAAAGTGTGGACTTGGCTGGCCCAGAGAGGCCAACTCTCGTTGCAGTTGGCGGCGGTGTCATGCTGGAACGGCAGGCTAGCACTGCCACAGCCAGGGCAGCCTGCCACGTGTCATCATCTCCCATACCAACTGGTCGCCCCCCTGCCCCGCGCAGGCACCAACGACAACCACCGCCTGCTGCCGCTCCAAGTGCGGCAGCAGCTGCACCTGTCTGATTCGGGGCTGCAGGGGACCAACGGCAAGATGCTGGCCCTGCTGCTGGCAAACCCCCGCTTTGACACGCTGGCACCTGAGCAGGTGCACCGCGTGGGGCTGAGAAGGGGGAGGGAGGGGAGGGAGGCGGGTGGGGGTGGCCAACATGTGCCCGCCTCTCGCAAGTATGGATTCCAGTGCTCAGCTAATGCCATGTCCGCTGAATGGCCGTACCTTGCTTACGAAAAGGGCGGTTTGAGCCATGCCCGCTTGAATCCTGGGCAGTTGTCTGGCCCTGAACTGCCCGCCCCCCTGCCTGCTGCCGTGCAGGGCGAGGAGGTGTGGCAGGCGCTGCTGCGCCTGGCTGTGCACTCCAAGGTTGATGCACTGATTGACTGCGGCGCCATGCTGGCTGGCACAACCAACAGGTGTGGCTGGAGGGCAGCTGGTCAAGCGGCTCGACCCCACCCAGACTGATGGGCTCAGCTGTTGATCGGCAGCAGCAAGGCAACGGCAAGCCAGACAAGGGACGTTTGCAGCCCGTTCCTCCACACCGCGAGCGTGACACAAGACCTCCCACGTGCCTGACCATGGCCACCCTTTCCATTCAAACTGTACCCCTGCCTGCCCCCCCGCAGGCGTGCCGCCGAGTTCCTGGCCCGCAGCCTGCTCCCCCGCGGCGGGCGGTGGGCGGGTGTGTGCTACTTTGACGAGGGGGAGCGGGCGTGGATGGTGSTGGACCTGCAGGGGCGGCGGCTGAGGCGGGAGGTGTCCCCCATCCGGGAGAGCCATGCGTTTTGCATCTTTGACGAGGCACGCTGCCGGGGGGCGGACCTCAAGCTGCGTCCGGACGCCTGGGGCCTGCTCACCCTGGGACCCACCACAACCAAGGACAAGATGATGCAGGTGCGCTGTGGTCCCGCTGTGCTCATGCTGTGCTCATGCTGTGTCTGCTGCTCAGGTCAGACGTGCTGCTGCTAGGCGACAGCGTGCCTGCTTTGTCCCATGCACTCTGCCCCCTGTGGGCCGCTTGCACATGCATGAGTCACGGCTTGTTGCCAGCTGCACTGCTGTACAGGATGTGACCCCATCTTGCCAACCCTTGCCTTTCTGACACACTCACACCGCTGCTGCACCCTCCCTCCCCGCTGCCGCCTGGCCTGCCCGCAGGCGGCGGGGCGGCTGCGCAAGCTGGGCAGGGGGCAGCGCCTGCGCATCACCGCCACCCCCGACATTGCCGCCAAAATACGGGCAGCCTCCGCCCACGCTGCCTCAGCGGGCAGCAGTGCAGCGGCGGACGCTGCCGCCGGTGCCCCCCCGCTCACCTCCCACGCCGTGCTTCAATGGGTCATGTGCAACACGGTGGGGGCCACGCTGCGGGGCGTGCTGGAGTGGGCCCACCACGGCCTCGTGTTTGCCGCTGCAAAGGGCTCTCCAGAGCACATGCTGCAGCCAGAGGTTGTGGGCCTGGAACAGCTGTACGGCTCTGCCAGCTCCCCCGCCCCGCTGGGCCTGCTGGTGGCGGCGCAGCGGGACAAGCGGCAGCGGCAGGGGCTGGCGGGAGGGATGAGGCAGCTGATGGCAGAGGTGGTGGAGCGTGCTGCGCTGCACGGCGCTGGGCACAGCGTGATGGCCCACGGCGGGCTGGGGGAGGAGTGTGAGCGGGAGTGCGAGCGGGAGGAGGAGGAGGAGGAGGAGGAGGAGCGGCAGGTGGCGCGTGTGCCGGCGGCGGCAGAGCATGACTGGGACTATGCGCAGGCGCTGGGCGCCGCCTCTCTGCAGGTGTTCCGGGCGTGCACTGGCTTATACTGTGGAAGGCATGTGGGACGGGAACAGAAGAAGGCTGCCATTGTGAATGCATGCACCGGGATGATGCTGGTGTTGGAAGTGGCTGCTTGGTGTGCAACTTTCTGCCACGCTGCCCGTGCACCACACATCCCCGGGAGGGCCTCCATGTGTTCCCCCTTCTTCGTCATGCAACTGGTGCGCCTTCTTCTCACAGCCATCCATTTTCTCGCAGCCTACCCAACCCTGCTCCCTCTCCTCCTACTGCCACAGAGTTTGGAAGAGCGCACGGGCCTGCAGCCGGTGCCTCTGACCAGCCTGATGGCACAGCTGCGACCCGCCAGCCTGGCGGCGCTGCCCTGGAGCCCGCTCGTCTTCTGCACCCCCAACTTCATCCGTGCCACCCAGCAGCCGCCCATGGCGCACCTGAACGAATACCTACGTGATGTCGACTTTGTGCTGCTGCTGCCAGGCGGGCAGGGCGGCACTGACGGCAAGGCGGCGGGCGACAAAGGCGCTGTGTTGCTGATTACCGAGCGAGAGGCCAACGGTCTCCTGGAGGTGCTGTGGCAGGGCGGCCAGGACGGCGGCGCCAACGGCAGCCTGTCCACCGGCAAGCAGGCCACACCCCTGCTGGCCAGCCTGTGCTATGCATGTGCTGCCCAGCAGCCGAGGGGTGCAGCACCGCTACGCCTGGCGGTCTCGCTGGCACCCGACCGCGGCTGGGCGGCGCCTGGGCTACTGGCGGGGCAGCTGAAGCAGGGCGGCTTCATGCCGCAGCTGGTCAATGCCTCACTGTTCAACGGGGCCACAACGTATGCCGACCCCAAGACAGCTGTCGGCAGCTGGGAGGAGGTGCGCCAGCTGGAGGTCATCCAGGCCCTCTCCCTGATGGTGCGCGGCCGGGGCGCAGCGGCCGAAACACTGGTGTCCATGCGAGGCAAGACCGCCTTCTTCCTGCGCAGCCAGCTGGAGCGAGCCTGCAACGACCCCGAGGCAGAGGGGGGGCAGTGAGCAGCCGCCAGCTTGGGGGGCAGGGCAGGCTGTGGCGGCAGCATGGGCGCGATTCATGACTAGCGTCAGCGCCTGTGTGCGGTCCTTCAGCACGCCCCTTGCCCCGTTCCACATGCCCAGCAGAGGAGCTGTCCTGCGGTTGGCCAGGAGGATTGTAATATAAAGCACTGCGCCCTGAAATTGTTGCTTTTCGTTGTATTTGTGAGGCAACCTTTTGCATTTGTAGCGTGCTGTCGTATCAAGGCAACCTTTTGCATCTATAGCGTGCTGTCGTATCAAGGCAACCTTTTGCGTGTTGTTGTTACATTTCAACCCTCGTCAGCCTTTTTGTGCACAAGGCGCCTGTTTTTGTTGTAAGTCGACCTCAACTAAATCTGTAGTACGCAGCGAGTTGCTCGTCAGGACAAGGTAAGATGGCCGCCAGTGGCACTAAGGGCCCCGCCTTCGGTACTGCTGGCAGCCATGGCACATCCGCGTCGCATTACAATATGTGGGCCAGCGGCGCTCAAGCTGTGCACAAGTGTTCAGCGTACGCCTGGTGCTCATAGTACATCGGGAGGGTCAAGGGACGACATATAAACAAGCAAGGCAAGGTGAAGCGAGGCAAGAGAGGTTCGTTGGGTCGGAGTGTTGTGGTGAGGATGCTCTGGTGGCAAGCAGTGTACACTGGGCAAGAGGAGGGGAAATGTGCCTCCGAGGGATCGGGAAGATAGGGGATGGCAGCTACCAGAGACAGGTTCATGCGTGGGTGCGAACTGGCAAAATCATCATCAGCACCTGAAGCGGTTGGTGGGCTGCCTAGCTAGCCGATAAGTCAAGAGATGCTTGCGTAGCAAACGCAGGCTGTTCTAGCGTAGAAGTACGAGCTTGCGGGCTTCTGGGCAAGTGCAGTAGGTGCTAGACAATGGATACACTGCTGGGTTGCGGGGGGTGCTGGTGCAGCGGTCACGCGAGCAGGCATCGCTGGACAAGCAGGGCAGGTGTGTGTGGTGGCGTGGCACAAGTAGGGGCCCAGCAGGGCCCAGCGTGCGTCGCCAGCAGGCGAGGCATGTGTACAGGGGGAGGAGGCAGGCGGGCGGGCGCCTCTCACAAGGAGACGCTCACCAACAGCGGGAGGTGGCCCCTCAAAGGCAGTGTGGTCATCAAGAGTGGGGGGGTGCCCACAGGGGGGGCCAGCTCACGCAGGGGAGCAGGTTGCACAGGGAATGCTCACTAGGAGCGGGAGGTGAGGCCAGGGAGCGGCAGGCGCCCCCCCTCACAGCGAGCTGCTTGCGAGCGACGCCTCCTCCAGGCTCCCCTCCTCGATGCCCCGGATCGTGCGGAAGCCGGGGGCACGAGTCACCACACGGTCCGACTCAGGCTCGTACAGCCGCACCCGCCGGATGGGCTGCACACAGCAGGGTGGGGGAGGGGATGAGGAGAAGGCGTGGGGGGAGGGGTGAGCGGGGACGCGGCGGGACGAGGCTGAGGAGAGGAGAGGAGGCAGGGCAGAGAAGACGTGGTCTCCGAGCAGTCTTGTACAAGCAAGCATGCTGGCGGACATCAAAGCAGCAGTCCCCGTCTTTGACAGGCTGGGACATGAAAGTTGAGGAGGCACTGCCGTGCCAGCTGGAGCTGTTGTTCAGGAATGGCTGGAACAACAGCGTGAGGAGGCACTGCCATGGCAGAGCAGGGCTTGCATGCGCGGAAGGGCACTATCGCGAGGAGCAGGGGCTGGATGTGCTGGGTCCGCAACCAGCGCCCCTGCTCTGCAAGGTTGCCCAGCGGCAGCAGCGCGCCCCCAATCGTTTCCAACACTATGGGTATGCCTGGACGATCCCACCCACCCCTTTGTCCTGCTCACCGGCGCATAGATGTGCAGCGACACGGCGCCCTCCTCCGCGCCTGCCCCGCCACAGGCGTCGTCATCGCAGCGCACAGCGTGCAGGCCCATCGAGTCATTGATGTACGCGGTGCCCCCTGGGCCCACCTTGTTGATGCCGGCGGGGGTGAGCAGGGGACAGGGGCTGCAGGGAGGCAGGGGAGGGGTAGGGGGTGGGACAGAGCCGGGATGCGACGCTGGCTGGCAGCAGCAGCAATGCTCATGACCTTGTTGAATCAGCCTGGCGCTTGCAGAGCAGCCTGCACGCTTGCATACCCCGATGGCACAAGCCAACCAACCACCTGCCAACATACCCGTGACTCACCCTGCCACCCCAGGCTGGCACAGCTTGGTGGCAGCCAGCCAACCGCCTAGCCAACTCGCTCACTCGCTGCCCCCCGCCCCGCCCTTCCCCCAGGCCACACCTGGTGGCTGCGATGACGCCCGGCAGGCGGGGCGCCAGCGTGGGCCCCGCCTCCACCGGGGTGTCCCCCGTGGTGTACCGCAGCTCCTCCACACCGCCGGCCAGCACGGAGAGCCAGCAGTGGCTCTGCGCGTGGTTGTGGATGCGGCTGGCCTGCCCCTTCTTCCAACAAATGAGCTGCAGCACGGCGGTGGGGGGAAGGCAGGGAGGGGAGAGGACCGGGTGAGCAGCACTGCGGGCCAGCAACAGCGGGGTGCGTGCAAGCGGAGCGGCAGGTGCAAGCACAGCCCTGCTTGCAGTCTGCAGGCACGCCGGGGGAAAGAGAGCAGAGAGCAGGGAGCGGCCTTCCCGCTCCCCAGCAGCTCCATCCACGCACCCCACCTGCAGCCAACCGCCCAGCCTGTCCTATCCCATCTCGGGCACTCACCATCATCTCACAGTTGGCGCTCTCCTCCACCAGGTGGCGCACCTGCAGATGGGGACAGGGCAGTACAAGCGGGGGCCTGTCAGCAGCCAGTACAGGAGCAATCGTCACAATCCGCCCTGCTGAGCGTGCAGGGCGGCACAGTCCGCCAGCTGCAGCCGCTGCTGTTGGCCAGCCGCAGCACCGAACAACCAGGCGCCCAGACCCAGCAGTATGTTGCAAGCTGGCTCCCCCGCGGTTCCCGGATGCTCACATAGTGCTGGTCACAGAAGTGGGCCAGCGCACGCCAGTCGGAGTGCCCCTCGCGCACGTAGCGCTGCACCGCGAGCTGGATGGCCGCTTGCAGGCGCGCCGCTGACTCGGGTGGCTGGTGCGCGCTGATGGTGTAGCCCCGTGCGCGCTCTTCCTCGAAAGCGGCGTCCACATCAGCAAACAGCTCCAGCAGGGCGGCGGGCGCTGCGTGCTGGGGCGGCGGAGCGGCGCGGGCGCACGACAGCGGGGCGCTGGCGGGAGGGCCGAGCAGGGCGGCGTCAGTTGCACCTGCGGGCGGGGCGGGTGTCGGCGGACAGTCGCGGGGCGATCAGAGTGGTTGTCAGGCTGCCGTTGGCGAGAGGGCTGCTGGACAGCTGGCTCCGCCAGTCCGCCAGATGCAGCCCTCTGCGTTTTGCGCGCGCCCCTCACCTGGCGCGGGCAGTAACTCGGCGGGAGGCGCCATGACTGCCTGCTTTCGAAAGACAAGTGCGGAGAGGCAAGAGCGCTTCAGCGGCGGCACGAGGCAGGCGCGAAAGGAAGAAGTATGCTGCTCAACAACGGCGCGGCGTCCTTTAGCGACCAAAGGCAGCACGATGATGTGGCGAGCCCAGCTGACTGCTTCGATACCCTCACATGCTGGCACTGAACCAGCAGGACCCATTTCACGCCCAGCAGCTGGCGCCATGGCTGGCGCCATCAGATCCTGGCCTCCTAACGTGCTCACAGCAACTGAAACAGGCGCATTGTAAGCTCTAAGCATGGGGCCGTGCCTTACCACGGCATGTTACGCAGGGACAGCACCCACCCCGCACTGATGCCAACCACTGTGCCAGATGCCAGCTGGCAGTGCCGCCCCTCTGCCGAACTACTACCTACCTCCTTGCATGCACAGTGGGAGTTTCAGGGCATGATGGGATGCAACGGCTCAAGGTGACAATTGTGTGAACATCCTGGGGGCGTGAGCAGGGCGAGCCACCATGCCTGCCTGCGAGAAATGCCATGATGGGGCACCACGTGGTGACTTGGCACGCTCCTGCAGTTTGCTGCAGCGCAGCGTTCCACCCAGAAGGCCTGCGACACCCAGCTGCCGGCATAACAGTTCTGCAAGAAGTGAGGCCACCCAGCGCCAGCAACCAGCTTCGAAAATGCGCAAGCTCAAGTGCCGAGTGCGATGGCGGGGTGGCATCAGGGGCACATGTCACAGCGCATCCACTGCACACACACTCCTCTATCTCAGTGAAAAGAGAAACTTTCTCTTTCGGATCGTCATCCACCCAACCCAAGCGGTTCGCCTCCAACTCTGCTTTCTCGTACTTCTGACCACCCACCGGCACGACGCCTACACACGCACCCATCGTGCCTCACGCAAGCATGGAGTTGGACGCGCTCACTGCCGCTGGGTGCAAGGATTCCTGTTTGCCCGTGGCGGCCATCCCGTCCTGTCCTGAGCACCGTGCACCATTCACGCGATGTACTAGAGAACTTACAACAACAAGCGCTATGTACGCTAGATGTACAGGTTGCCATGCAACAACAAGCACGTTTAGGAGATATTGACTTACAAACAAGCACGCTAAGTAGAGATTGACTTACAGCAACAAACACACAGTCTATCATATCACAATGGCACGCACCTCTGCTCGGCCATGCCACATGTCTAGCACCAGTTCTAGTGGGGCGAGTTGAGGGACAGCACACAAGCGGTGTCGCTGGTCAGAAACCGCGCTCCAGCTGGCTACTGCTTGACCTGCCCCCAAGCTGGCGGCTGCTCACTGCCCCCCCTCTGCCTCGGGGTCGTTGCAGGCTCGCTCCAGCTGGCTGCGCAGGAAGAAGGCGGCCTTGCCTCGCATGGACACCAGTGTTTCGGCCGCTGCGCCCCGGCCGCGCACCATCAGGGTGAGGGCCTGGATGACCTCCAGCTGGCGCACCTCCTCCCAGCTGCCGACAGCTGTCTTGGGCTCGGCATACGTTGTGGCCCCGTTGAACAGTGAGGCATTGACCAGCTGCGGCATGAAGCCGCCCTGCTTCAGCTGCCCTGCCAGCAGCCCAGGCGCCGCCCAGCCGCGGTCAGACGCCAGCGAAACAGCCAGGCGTAGCGGTGCTGCACCGCCCGGCTGCTGGGCAGCACATGCGTAGCACAGGCTGGCCAGCAGCGGTGTGGCCTGCTTGCCGGTGGACTGGCTGCCGTTGGCGCCGCCGTCCTGGCCGCCCTGCCACAGCACCTCCAGGAGACCATTGGCCTCTCGCTCGGTCAGCAGTAGCACAGCGCGGCCCTGGCCGCCCGCCGCCTTGCCGTCAGCGCCGCCTGGCAGCAGCAGCAAAAAGTCGACATCTCGTAGGTACTCATTCAGGTGCGCCCGGGGCGGCTGCTGGGTGGCACGCAGGAAGTTGGGGGTGCAGAAGACGAGCGGGCTCCAGGGCAGTGCCGCCAGACTGGCGGGTCGCAGCCGTGCCACAAGGGTGGTCAGACGCACCGGCCGCAGGCCCGTGCGCTCTTCCAAACTCTGTGGCAGTAGGAGGAGAGGGAGCAGGGGTGCTGTAAGAAATGGTCGGTTGTGAGAGAAAGGCGCACCAGGTGGCATCATGAGTTGCGGGATGTTCAACTTACAGGCAGCGTGGTAGAAAGTTGCACACCATGCAGCCCCTGCCAATACATCATCACCATACCCCTGAATTTCAGCAGCCCAGGCAGCTCTCTCCTGCCCGTCGGCCTGCCGCCTCCTTTACAATGCATACACAGCCCGCCCGCCGGCATACCTGCAGAGAGGTGACGCCCAGCGCCTGCGCATAGTCCCAGTCATGCTCTGCCGCCGCCGGCACCCGCGCCACCTGCCGCTCCTCCTCCTCCTCCTCCTCTTCCTCCCGCTCACACTCCCGCTCGCACTCCTCCCCCAGCCCGCCGTGCGCCATCACGCTGTGCCCAGCGCCGTGCAGCGCAGCACGCTTCACCACCTCTGCCATCAGCCGCCTCATCTTTCTTGACAGCCCCTGCCGCTGCCGCTTGTCCCGCTGTGCCGCCACCAGCAGGCCCAGCGGGGCGGGGGAGCTGGCAGAGCCGTACAGCTGTTCCAGACCCACAACTTCTGGCTGCAGCATGTGCTCCGGGGAGCCCTTTGCAGCGGCAAACACGAGGCCGTGGTGGGCCCACTCCAGCACGCCCCGCAGCGTGGCCCCCACCGTGTTGCACATGACCCACTGAAGCACGGCGTGGGAGGTCAGCGGGGGGGCACCGGCGGCAGCGTCCGCCGCTGCACTGCCGCCCGCTGAGGCAGCGTGGGCGGAGGCTGCCCGTATTTTGACGGCAATGTCAGGGGTGGCGGTGATGCGCAGGCGCTGCCCCCTGCCCAGCTTGCGCAGACGCCCCGCCGCCTGCGGGCAGGCCAGGCGGCAGCGGGGAGGGTGGGTGCAGCAGCGGTGTGAGTGTGTCAGAAAGGCGAGGGTCGGCAAGATGGGGTCACATCCTGTCCCGCAGTGCAGCTGGCAACGAGCCATGACTCATGCCAGTGCAAGCGGCCCACTTGGGACTGCCACACACAGGGTGCAGGGTGTAGAGGGCAAGGCAGGCACGGTGTGGCTAGGAGCAGCACATTTGGCCCGAGGAACAGGCACAGCAGGAGCACAGCAGGGCCACAGCAGGAGCACAGCATGAGCACAGCATGAGCACAGCGGGACCACAGCGCACCTGCATCATCTTGTCCTTGGTTGTGGTGGGTCCCAGGGTGAGCAGGCCCCAGGCGTCCGGACGCAGCTTGAGGTCCGCCCCCCGGCAGCGTGCCTCGTCAAAGATGCAAAACGCATGGCTCTCCCGGATGGGGGACACCTCCCGCCTCAGCCGCCGCCCCTGCAGGTCCASCACCATCCACGCCCGCTCCCCCTCGTCAAAGTAGCACACACCCGCCCACCGCCCGCCGCGGGGGAGCAGGCTGCGGGCCAGGAACTCGGCGGCACGCCTGCGGGGGGGCAGGCAGGGGTACAGTTTGAATGGAAAGGGTGGCCATGGTCAGGCACGTGGGAGGTCTTGTGTSACGCTCGCGGTGTGGAGGAACGGGCTGCAAACGTCCCTTGTCTGGCTTGCCGTTGCCTTGCTGCTGCCGATCAACAGCTGAGCCCATCAGTCTGGGTGGGGTCGAGCCGCTTGACCAGCTGCCCTCCAGCCACACCTGTTGGTTGTGCCAGCCAGCATGGCGCCGCAGTCAATCAGTGCATCAACCTTGGAGTGCACAGCCAGGCGCAGCAGCGCCTGCCACACCTCCTCGCCCTGCACGGCAGCAGGCAGGGGGGCGGGCAGTTCAGGGCCAGACAACTGCCCAGGATTCAAGCGGGCATGGCTCAAACCGCCCTTTTCGTAAGCAAGGTACGGCCATTCAGCGGACATGGCATTAGCTGAGCACTGGAATCCATACTTGCGAGAGGCGGGCACATGTTGGCCACCCCCACCCGCCTCCCTCCCCTCCCTCCCCCTTCTCAGCCCCACGCGGTGCACCTGCTCAGGTGCCAGCGTGTCAAAGCGGGGGTTTGCCAGCAGCAGGGCCAGCATCTTGCCGTTGGTCCCCTGCAGCCCCGAATCAGACAGGTGCAGCTGCTGCCGCACTTGGAGCGGCAGCAGGCGGTGGTTGTCGTTGGTGCCTGCGCGGGGCAGGGGGGCGACCAGTTGGTATGGGAGATGATGACACGTGGCAGGCTGCCCTGGCTGTGGCAGTGCTAGCCTGCCGTTCCAGCATGACACCGCCGCCAACTGCAACGAGAGTTGGCCTCTCTGGGCCAGCCAAGTCCACACTTTATGCTAAGCTTGCCCCACCACGCCCATCCTGGCGTTTTCATGMRGACCGYGCCGYCCCGCCACCCACACGCCATCAAGGCAGTCCGGTGCCAGCCCAGCCGCCCTCCCATCCCGTGCACGCACCTGAGAATCCCACCACTGCGCCGCCGGGGGTGTCTGCCAGGTGCCAGGCGCTGGAGGGCAGGCGGTAGTCGTACACGCGCGTCTCTGTGGGGATGACGCAGCAGCTGAGCCAATAGTTGATGGCGGCGGTGTTGTGGGAAAACACGGTGTGCGCGACTGTCATCTGCACCGGGTTGGTGGGGTCCAGCTTGCGCACATCGTCCAGCGGGGCCAGGGCGTCTGCGGCAGGCAGGGCGTCGGGGAGGGAGGGAGGCCAGTAGGCGCGTCAGCCAGGTGAGGGAGTGGGCGGGCGGGGGCTTCTCTCGCTTGCACTGACTGAGCAGGCGGGTCAGAACGGGCAGGAAGCCAAGCGAGCAAGGCAGCTTGGGCCCTGTAGGCTCTGCCTGTGAGCAGCAGGTTTACTCGAACGCCTCTGTTGTGCACAGCACGTGCTGAGCATGCCCCGACCCACCTGGAGCCAAGTCAGGGCGAGCCAGCGTCAGCCACTCCTCATAGCAGTCCCGCCGCTCGTTCTCCCCGCAGCTCAGCAGCCTGCAGGCAGGACCGGGTGCACAGCCTTCTTTCACTGAGCCCACACGCAACCACACCATGGCTTGTACTCTTGGCTGACCTGGAGAGCATAGTATGACGTGGGGTGCAGTACCTAATCAGTACCCAACCATTACAATAACCTGCACATCCCACCTCCAGAGGCCCCTCCCTCCCACCTGCGAATTGCCTCCAGCACCTGGTCTGGGGCCAGCCCATCCGAGTAGTAGGCCAGGGCTGTGAGGCTGAGGGCGGTGTCGGGCTGGGCGTACTCGGAGCGCTCAGACGGAACGTGGGCGGCACGGAAGGGCACCGCCAGGCGCTTGCGTGCGGTGGGGGACCTGGCAGGCGGGAGAGCGGGGAGGGTGTGGCGGGCAGGGTGGGCAGGTGGTGAGGGGCGGGCAGGTTGGGCAGGTGGTGAGGGGTGGGAACATTGCAAGCCCGGGGGGAAACAGCCCGGGCGGGCAAAAGTGCCCGCCGAATGTTGGCATGCGAGCAGAGCAGGGGCTGAGGCAGGGCTCGAAGCATGCGCCATGCCTGCCTGGGTGCATGCTTTCCATGCAGCGCTGCCATGTCATCGATCGCAAATACTGCACTCAGCCCAGCCGCTCGCAGGCGGTGTTCCCACATGAACACACAGGCGCCCAGACACAGGAACCACGGGCACTCGGGGTGCTCACCTGTCGACGCCGTAGTCTACGTTGACCCGCATCTGCAGGCAGTGCTCCAGCACGTAGTGGGCCAGCAGCCCCCTCAGGGCCAGCACCGCCTCACGCTGGTCGTCAGACAAGCCGAGGGCGGGGCTGGACAGGAGGGGGCGGGCGTCCAGGCCGCGATCCAGCATGCAGGACAGCAGCGAGGCCTGCGGTGGTGGCAGAAAGGTGTGGCAAAAAAGGAAACGGGGAACAGGTGTCTTGGGCGGAGGGAGGGGAAGAAGGGTGGGAAGCCCTGCTCACTGCCAGGCACGGCAGCAGGCACGGCCTCCCCCTGCATGCACCCGGCTGCAGTGGCAGCAGCAGCAGCAGCTGCAGCAGCAGCAGCAGCAGCAGCAGCAGCAGCAGCAGCAGCAGCAGCAGCAGCAGCAGCAGCAGTAGCAGGCCTCACCCGCCCAGGGGAGGTGTCTGGGAAGCGGCGCATCCAGCGCAGGTCGTAGGGCGGGTCGTCCAGAACAGCCAGTGCCAGCTGGCGCCGCAGCTCTGGCAGGGCCGCCTCCAGAGCATCCCCTGGCAGCAGGCGCACACCTGGGAAGGCGCCCGGCCTGTGAGCTGCGCCGGCCACCACGGCCACTCGGGGGCGGGCCAAGATGGCACCAATGGGGCCGCTTGTTGCGTGGCGGGAGAGGTGGTGCAGGAGGGCGTGGCCTGCCAGCGTGCGAATTTGTTCAGAGTCCATGCCGGTGGGGGTGCCCCAGGCGTAGACCAGCTGGTACCTGCAGGGCTTTGGGCAGGCGGGGCAGGTGGGAGGAGAGGGTAGAGGGACTAGGGACAAGCAAAGTAAGGTTAACCTGGGAAGGTAGGCGGTGCCATCTTCAAGGGTGCAATGGGAAGGGAGGCAAAGACACACAGCCGTCTTAGTATCAGATGTCGCACCTGTGTGACAGCAGCTCGTCGCTCTCATCCAACACATCCTCGTAGGGCTGACCCAGCAGGGTGTCCAGCTGGGCACACAGCGCGTGCGCCTCCTGCTGCCACAGCTCCTGACGCTTGAGCAGCAGAGA
>JTEE01000115.1:763710-776087 GCA_002896455.3 Chlorella sp. ArM0029B | reverse complement strand
TGCATCTCTCTCCCTCTCTCTCCCTCTCTCTCCCTCTCTCTCTCTCTCTCTCTCCCCCTCTCTCTCTCTCCCCCTCCCTCCCTCTCTCTCCACTTGTATGTGTCTGCGCTGCAGGGTGCGCCCTTGTCTTGCCCCATCTTGCCACACAGCGTGCCAGTTGCCTGTTGAAAAGCCACACATTGGCGTGCACCTATCCTCAGCCGCCCTCCGGCGTGCACATGGCTGTGGGTGGGAAACGAAGGGAGCACGGCAAAAGTGCGCTGCAGTGCGCTGCGCTGTGCTGCGCTGTGCCGGGCGTCCAGCCGCAGGTGGGGCTCCTGGCGGGGGAGGCAAGCAGGCACCTTGGCACCTTTTCGGCTGCCCCTCCTGCTTCTCCTGCCCCTCTTGCCCACCCAACACACACACCCACACATCACAAGTCCCCCGTCCACACCCTCCCCCACCCACCACCCGCAGCTACCAAGACGGCGGGGCGCCCCCGGGCAAGCTGCGGGAGTATGCCGCCCGCAAGCGCCTGCCCGCCCTGCCCTCCCCCCTGGAGTTCTTTTCCTACCTCTTTGCGGCGGGCAACCTGCTGGCGGGGCCATTCTTCGAG
This sequence comes from Chlorella sp. ArM0029B, assembly GCA_002896455.3. NCBI lineage: Eukaryota > Viridiplantae > Chlorophyta > Trebouxiophyceae > Chlorellales > Chlorellaceae > Chlorella > Chlorella sp. ArM0029B. The sequence goes on along the minus strand of JTEE01000115.1, from coordinate 775,492 downwards.
GCCCGGGACTACCTTGACTATGTGGAGAGGAAGGTGAGGAGGCATGGCTTGTTTGTCGACTGCAAAGCAGTGTTGCCGGCAAAGGGAGGGCGGGTGCCCTTGATTCGTGGTAAGGGAGGTTGCTAGGCACAGGGGTCCCTCAAGGTGTGTTGACACTAATTAGAAAGAGAGAGATGAATTGTTTGTTTTGGCACTGTCTCTAGTGGGTTACCGCCTCCCTGCATCTGAACCCAGCGCCTGCCTGCCTGCCTGCCTGCCTGCCTGCCTACAGGGGGAGTGGGACGAGTCTGAGCCGGGCAAGCGCATCCCAAACCCGGTGCTGCCCGGCCTGGCGCGGTTTGTCAAGGGAGTCATCTGCGCGGTGCTGTGGATGAAGCTGTCCGGAACCTACGGCGCAGGTGTGTGTGGGAGCGGGGGGTGGGCTGGTGGGGAAACTACCGTACAGGTTGAGATGGCGTGGGGGGACCTGTGCCGCGGCTGGCCGGGCCGGCAAGCTGCACGTGTGTTCAGGGGCCGGCAAGGGCGCTGCGTGTTGACGAGGTCAAAAGGGGTGGGGCATGGTCTCACCCATCCTGCGGTTGCTCTCCCACATCCCCACATCTGCACTGCCACCAGTGCCGCGCTCCTCATTTCCCCCCCCCACACACCATCCACCATCCCCACTTCCCTGCTTTGCCACTTTTGTACCACCCCCTGCCTGCCTGCCTGCCTGTCCCCTGCGTCCCCCTGCCCAGCAGACCTGCTTGAGAGCCGGTGGTTCCAGCAGAACAACAAAACCGCAGTCGTTGATCAGCACTCTCACCTCTCCCCGTCTGACTGCCCTTCTTCCCTCCCTCCCTGCCCTGCTCTGCAGACCTGCTTGAGAGCCGGTGGTTCCAGCAGGCACCAGCGTACGCACTGAGCACACCTCCTCACCTTCTTCTGCCCACCGCTCTGCCCCTCCCCCTCCCTTCCCCCCTCCCCTGCCCTACAGACCTGCTTGAGAGCCGGTGGTTTCAGCAGGAGATCAGCCTGCCCCACCGCCTCTTCCTGCTCTGGCTGGTGGGCCTGGCGGCGCGCTGCAAGTACTAGTGAGCGTGCGCCTGGCGTGCTTGCAGCATTCCAGTCTTGCTGTGTGCCGCTTCCTGCTGCCCCTGCTGGTGGGCCTGGCGGCGCGCTGCGAAGTATTAGTGCGCGTGCGTGTAGTGCCTGCGAGTGCCTGCAGCGCATGTGGTACCCCACTCTTGCTTGCGCCGCTTCCTGCCGGCATGGCGTGCTCACGCCTTTTGTAGCAGCACACTAACGGTGACCCCTGCCATCCAACCTCCCCCGCCCCGCTCCCCCCCGCTCACCCTCTGCGCCTCGCCCTGCCCTGCCCCCCGCCCCCTGTTCCCCGCCCCGCCCTTGCCGCAGCTTTGCGTGGGCGGTTGCCGAGTCTTCCCTCATCTTCAGCGGCCTCTGCTACAACGGGCGCAATGCAGAGGTGGGTGGATGGCTGGCTGGCTGGCTGGCTGGCTGGCTGGCTGGCGGGGGTGAGGAGCACGAGGATGGGAGGGGAACTCAAGCTGAAAAATGCAAGGGGAATAGTCTTTGATGAAGTCATGGGGGCAGGAGGGGCGCAATGGCTGGCTGGATGTGGTTGGTTTGCTGGAGGGGTGGGGGAGGAGTAGGCCAGGAACGGGCCAGGAGGGAGTGGCACATCGGAGGTGGGGGCTGGGTGGCTTGCTGGAGGGGGGAAGGATGGGGAGGAGGGAGGGGCACAGAACAGGTATCAGGTGGGCATGTCGTTCTGTCCCTCCCACAGCATTGTGGGCAGGCGGGCGCATGCCGTGGGTTGACTCTGGGGGCGGCAGCCACACTATGTGCCGCCCTTTCCACAACATTCTCCCCGGGGTGGGCATCAGCACTGCTGTTGCATTTCCCTCCACCGCCTCGCTGGCCGGGCGATCCACGCCTGTTTCCTTCTCCCACCTGCATGCTGATCGCGGCAACCCACTCTCTCTCTTCTCTTCTCTTCCTTCCTCTTGCCCTCCCTCCCGCCTGCGCCAGGGCCGCCCGCTGTGGAACCGCTACATCAACTCCCGCATCCGCCGCGTCGAATTCAACGCCTCCCTGCCCAACCTGGCAGCCAATTGGAACGTGTGCACAGGGCTGTGGTTGAGACACTGTGAGTTGGAGCGGGACGGGGAGGCAGCGGGGGAGTGCACATGGAGGGTGTGGCGACTCGAGTCTGCATCGCTGCATACGTGCATGTCCTGCCTGACACACACACACACACACACACGCCTGTGCCCTGCAGATGTGTACGAGCGGCTGACTCCGGCGGGCAAGCGCCCCACGTTTGGCACCCTGGCGGCCACGCAGCTTGTCAGCGGAGTCTGGCACGGCCTCTTCCCCGGATACTGGTGGGTGGGGTGGGGCGAGGTAGGGATACCCGGTGCTTTTGGCTGTCGTGTGGCTGGGTGGTTGAGGATGACCATGGATGTGGGCTTTTGTGTGGCCGGGCGGCCACACCTGCTGGTCTGCGGCATCTGTCCACGGCTCCCCCCCGGATACTTGTGGGTGGGCGGGCTGGGGTACAAGATACCCACCGAGTGTGGGCTGTTGTGTGTGGCCGGGCGGCCACAACAGCTGGTCAGCAACGATCTGCCCACGCTCCTCCCCGGATACTGGTGGGTGAGGCGGGGTTGAGGATGTCAATGGGTGTGGGCTGTTGTGTGGCTGAGCGGCCCATCGGCTGGTCAGCGCCGGATGTGGCTGGTCAGCACCGGATGTGGCTGGTCAGCACCGGATGTGGCTGGTCAGCGTCGCCTGCCATGGCTTCCTGCCTGGATACTGGGAAGTGGGGCGGGGTTGTGGCACTGCGCTGGCGTTGTCTGGGCAAAGGGTTGTGCAGTGCGGCCTGGCCGCTTCTTTCCAATGGGTGGCTGGCCGTATGCTGTGCCCATCAGGGCTGGCTGGCTGGCTGGCCATGACTTGTGCAGTCGGGTTCCGGCTTGAGCGAATATCACACCTGAGCACGCGACGCTCCCTCTACCACTGCTGGTGCATGTGCTGCACGCTGCAACAGATTTCCTCCCTCTCCCTCCTTCCTTCCCTCCCTCCCTCCCCGCAGGCTCTTCTTTGCCACAACCGCAGTCATGTTTGAGGCTGGCAAGGCCATTTACAGGTGCGCTCACGTGAACCCAAGCGAGGCAGAGCTGAGGGGCAAGCACAGAGGCAGCGCTAGGGCAGCTGGGGGGGCAAAGCGTGGGATGGCAGCTGCTCTCCATGGAGCTCCACCCTACCCTGCTCTGCCCTCCTCCCCCGCCGCTTTCCGGCCACGCATGCACGAGCACGCGCCCGGCGCGGCCGGGCGTCCCTGCCACCAGCCCAACCCGATTCGTTCATGTCTCCCCTCGGCCTGCCTGCCTGCCACCCCACTAACTCTTGTTTCACTGGTTGTTTCACTGGTTGTTTCACTCTTGTGTGGCGTCTGGTGCAGGTACGAACAGACGTGGCCGCCCCGTGTGCGCCACTTCCCTCTCTGGCTCATCCTCAAGGTCGTCTTCAACGCACTCATTCTCAACTATGCCGCCTCAAGCTTCATTGTGAGTGGCAGCTGACGTGGCATGCAATGAGGGGCAAGCGTTAGCAACCAATGCTGGGCTAGTCACTTGTGGTCAGTACTTTGGTGGAGTTGAAGCTGCCCTGCACACACACACACACACACACACACACACACACGTGTGGCATGGCCACCAATGCTAGCTAGTCATCCCTGGTTGAGTTCACCCTTGCCGGGTCACTTAAAACACGCAAACCAAACCTCGTGCCCTTCGTCAGCTGCTGTGCCTGCTGGCCTGGGCGGTTTCGGGCTTGCATTTCTGCTCACACATGCGCACTCTGGGCGCTGGGCAGATGGCCCTGCCTGCTGGTTTCGGGCTCACCGCCGGTTACGCTGCGCCGCACCGCTGCTCCTGATTTGGCCATGCAGGTGCTGTGGCTGCCCGACTGCCTGGCCATCTGGCGCTCGGTCTACTTTTGCGGCCACGTCAGCATCCTGGCCATCATTGTGAGAGCGTGTGTGTTTGTGTGTGTGTGTTTGTCCGAGGATCTGGAACATCTGGACAGCTTGGAAGTGCATGTTTCTGGGCGGAACTACACAGATGCGGTTTGGTTGTTGTGGGCGGGGGAGGGTGGGATGCAGAGGCAATGGGCAGCAGCGGCCGTGCTGCGGGGAGTGCAGGAGCAGGCGGCGGCTGCAAGCCATGATGCTCCTTGTTGCAGAGCGGGCACGTGATCGTGCTGCTGAGAGTGGTGTGCTCAGCTGGTGTGTTCAGCTGGGTGTTCAGCTGCTGCCTGCCGGCGCCGACCAGACTTACCGCACCTGCACTTTGCTCCGCTTGATCATTTCCACGGTTGGTGGTTGCCTGTTTGATTCCGCAGGCGCTGGGCGTGCTGTGCCCGCCACGCAAACCTAAGCGTGAAACCGCGCCTGAGAGGGCAGCAGCGGCAGCCACGCCTGGCGAAGGCGGCGAGGGCAGCACAGCGGCAGAGGCTGCAGCAGCAGCAGCAGCAGCGCCGGCAGGGCAAGGCAAGAAAGAACTGTGATGGCAGCACGCCGGCTGCCGCCCCCATTGATGGCACATGGCACCCCGCTTGCGCCCTGCCCTGTTGCTGGCTGGCACATGCATGCAAACAAGCGGTGCCCTTGCCTTGAGCCAGCCGCACCCCACACGTGGTGTGAAGTTTTGGCCAGGCACACTCGTGTGGGTTTATGCAGTCCAGGATTGCGGGGCTGTCCGGGACACGTGCAGGGGACCTGACCAGGGTGGTGCAGGAATGGTTCGGCACACCACGCCTGCGCCTAGCCCCACCGTGCACACAGCGCAGGTCGTGCACAAGAGGCCGCATGAGGAGCTGACCAGGGTGGAACTGAGAGAGGGGTGCGGGGGAGTGTGTGGGTCAGGAGTGGCTGCCTGGCGCGGCGGCATAAGCGGCACGGCCGCCTTTGCACCACACTGGCACTCGGGTCCTGGGTGCTCGTGGCTGCCGCATTCGACACCGGATCAGCGGGGATTCCTCGAAGTCGTGGGTGGTGCCTTGTAGCGCTATCGTGTTCAGACCTGGAGGTCGCAATCCGGAGGTTGCGTACTTGCAAGTGTACAAGTGTACCCCACTCGACTTTTGGTACTCACTGGCGATGGCCAGTGCCAAGGAGTACACTGAAGCTTTAAAGTAGTCTGGAGCATCACGATACCTGTGGCCCTTTGGTACGACTGCCGGCTGCCGCCTTCAGCAGCTTCGCGCTGCCCAGGACATGCAGTATGACCGCGTGATGACGAATGCGAGAGCAACAGACCGTCCTGAGCACGAGGACACCACATGGCTCTCCATTTCTCACCGTCCGGCGCAGCCCTTCAGTGAAATTCAAGCTTGCAGGTAGAAGGGCAGGCGGGTGGCAAGCGGTCGTGTGTGTGTGTGTGTGCTCAGCCGGGCAGGCCCAGCCTCTTCGAGGGCTGTCGCTTTGATCTGAGGGGCGAGAGGCACGCTGTTGCGGCCAGGACGGACCCTGCCATGCGATGCCGTGAGTGGTCCATTCCCGGTGGCGTCTCGCACACCCTTCTCTTTCTCCAACCCGGTCGCGCACTACCACTGACGGCACCCTGAAGCACCGCTTTGCACCCCGCAGTTGACGGCGCAACACCAGAAAAGAGGCCTTCATGGCCGCGGCGGTAGCGGCAGCGGTGGCCGTGTGCCTGCTGCTTGCCGCAGCTGCAGGCGCCTCAGCGTGCACCGCTGGTGAGGCCGAAGCACATTTGCCATGCGTAGTGCACCCTGCTTGACGGCCGGAACGATCCAGCTGCGGCACATGCCCCCCCGCCGCGCAGCGAGGAGCAAATGTGTGCTGCAACCACCGCCGCCTCCCCACAGGGTCTGCCGCCCGCCGCTGCCCTCTGATTCTGATGCCGCCCGCCGGCTGCCCCTGGCCTGCCCTTGCTTACCCTAGCATTCCATGCCCTGCCCCCAAAGGTCATTTCAAGCTGGATCTGGTCAGCACCACAGACAATGAGGACCTGATTGCATTCTGCGGCACCAGCGTGCGGGTCAACATTGCAGACAACTGCTCGGTGAGGGAGCAACCATTGGGCTTGTGCTGCTGCTCCTGCTGCTCCTGCTCCTGCGCTGCTGCACTCCGCCGTGACACTGCTGCCACTGCCCCAGGAAACTGAATGAGCAACAACGTGGGTGTGGGACGGGGGCAAGGGGCAAGCAGAATACGAGTTTGTGTTCTCCCGCCGGCGCTGCTCACGTCGTGGCCGCCCCCCGCAGGTGTCGCTGGCCCCGCTGAGCTCCGGCGGCGCCTGGGTGGACGGCATCTGGACGGCAGACGCGCCCAGGACGTATGCACGCCTCGTTCAGTGCCCCACTGAGGAGAGTGAAATGCTGACGCCCGCCGGCGGGGCGGCCGCCACACCCGCCCAGATGAAAGCGGCCATCCTGAATGCTTTCGAGGGCTTCATCTATGGGTTCAACACTGCCAGTGGCCTGCCCAAGAAGGAGATTGCGATTACCAGCATCACCTACGCCACCGGCAAGGCCACCTTTGTGCGCGACACTGCCGCCACGCCCACCCTGGTGTATGCAGTCACAGAGGTGGGCGGGCGGGCGGGCGGGTGGCTGCTGCCTGCTGGCGCTGCCTGCTGGCGCAAGTGCAGCAGTGTGTGCTTTGCCACAGCAGCAGCGGTGCAGCAGCGGTGGCAGCAGCGGTGGCGGTGCAGCCGCGGCCGCGGTGCAGCAGCATGGGCAGCAGCAGCTTGAGGGCCACGTAGAGAGAGCGTGGCCGCCCCGCGCCGCCCAAACAGATAGAACTGTTCATACCAAATGGGTTATGTGCACGCCATGTGGCAGCTGACACGCACCGCCCTGCCACCCGTCCCTGCAGAGCACCGTGGACGCTGCAGAAGTGGACCCCTCCCTCGCCGTGCTGGCAGATTGCAGCAACATCCTGACCGTGCCCGGCACGTACACAGAGTGCAAAGACTACAACACTGTGCCCGAGGGGCTGGCAGAAATGTGCCCGCTGGGCTCCTATGGGCTGTACTTGGAGGACCAGTGGGGAGTGGCGTATGCCAAGCCCTGCCTGCTGTGCCCCCCAGGTGAGGAGGAGCTGTGTGTTATGTGTGATTGTTGGATGGACACCCTGGGTGTGGTGAGGTGCACAGGAAGGGGGTGGGCGGTGAGGCACTGGCTGGACTTGTCCCAGAGGGCAGGCTGGCTGGGGGCTCGGCTGACATTCTCGCGCTGGTTGCTGACGGGGGCAGGGGAGGCAATGGGCACCTGGGGGCACGGCAACCGACCAGGCGTGGTGGGGTGCGGCGGCAGCGATGCTGGCCTTCCTGGCACAGCAGTGCTCCAGTCACCCGCCAGCTGCTGGCAGGCAGCTGTGCAGCGACTGCCCGCCTGGACTGCACCACCCCACGCGTGTTGCAGGCACGTACGGCGACGGGTGGGGGTGCTCCACCTGCGCGGCTGGGACGATGGAGCCCACAGTGGGGGCGCCATGGGGCAACTCATGCCTCACATTGTGCGGGCCGGGCACATACTCGCCCCACGGTGCGCCGCCTGCCGTGCCCGCCGCGCCCGCTGCACCTGCTGTGCCTGCTGTGCCTGCTGTGCCTGCTGTGCCTGCTGTGCCTTCCACTCGGCAGGCTGTGCCAACAGGCGGGCTGCTGCTCTGTGTGGTGGCCCCCTTGCCCCCTTGCCCCCTTGTACACTGAAATCCACGTCACTGCCCAAGGTTTCGTGGGGTCTCAAAGCTGGGGTCTGAAGTGCCTCTTCCCCTCCCTGTGGGCTTCCACGTCTGCAAGCCTGCCTGCTGCCCTGCTGCCCCCGCTGGTGCAGGGACTTCCCACTGCCTGCCGTGCCCGGCCGGAACGTACAACGACAAGCCGCAAGCCTCCATGTGCCTGGAGTGGTGAGGGGGCTGGCTGTCCGTGTCAGCAGTGCCTTTGTGAGCCGCTGGGCTGCCCTGGGCAACCCACAGGGTATACCGCCTGCAGGGCGCGCACCTTGCGAGCCACAAAGCCGCTGTGGCAGGGTGTGCCGCTGCTCCCTGCTCTGCAAAGCTCGGCACGGTGCCAGCCACTGCCTGCTCAGCTCTAAAAAGGGAATGCAGCTTCTTCGGCTGGGGTCGTGTGCTTGTCGCGCCCTGGCAAGCTTTTAAACAAATTGCCAACCGTATGATGCAGGATCCTCTCCCTGTTGCCTGCCTCACGTGCCGCCGCCTGCCCCTCACCTGGTCCCCGTGTGCCACCCGCTCCCCTGCCTGCCTGCCTGCCTGCCTGCCTGCCTGCAGCCCCGTGGACTCCAACAGCTGGCTCCCTGGCAGCTCCATCTGCCTGCGCTGCATCAACGGCATACCCTTTGAGTGCCCTGGGGGGGAATGCAAGCACCCGGTCACAGGCGTTCCGCTGGCCGGCTCCTCCGCAGGTGGGGATGATGTGTGGGCATAGGGGGGGAGGCGGAGGGTCACTCACTACTCCTGGCAATGTGGAAATGCTGCTACGCTCCCCCCGCCACAGGCATTGCCTGCGTTGACGCCTGCATCGCCCCGTCCATTTGCATAGCACCAGCTGCGCCCCCACATGCCCCCATTCCTGCTGCCTGCGAACCGCCCCCCCGCCCCTGTCCCGCCGCACCCCTCCCCTGCAGGCAGCCACATTGTGTCGGTGGGCCCCATGGCTTCCTGCGGCCTCACCGGGGACTACGAGGTCAAGTCGTTCACCAAGTGCGGCACGTGGGCCTCCCCCAGCGCTACTGCAGTGGAGAACCTGCAGTTTGCTTTGGAGGTCACCGGGGTGAGGTGTCTGGGGGGGACGAGGGGAGAGGGGTGGTGCGGCTGGGCCTGGGGAAGCAGCAGAGGCAGGGCTGTGAGTTGGGGTAAGGCCGCGGCGCGTCTGCCTGCATGTGCATGTTGTTTGAGATTGTAACGTGGCGTCGGAGCTGCCCCGTGCTCGAGACACCTTGCCCTGCCTGCCAGCTCACCCCTGCCCCGCCCCGCCCCTGCCGCCACTCTGCAGGACTGCGCTGTCGACATCCTGCCCATCACCGACCCCTCGGACGACTGCTCCGAGCCGCTGGGCAACACCACGGGCTACACCTACGGCGAGCTGCAGATGCGGGGCTACTACTCGGGCGCCACCACCATCAGATCCCTCATCGCATCAGACGTGCCCACCAGGCAAGCCCCTCGAACCCCGGCAGGCCCGCCGCTGCTGACCTGCCCCTCAATGCTGCTGTCCCTGCTGCTGCTGCTGCTGCTCCTGGCTTTCCCCTGCTGCTGCCGGTGCTGCTGCTGGCTTCCCCCTGCGGCTGCTGCCGTTGCTGCACACCCGATCCTGTCCCGCTCCCCCTCCTGGCAACGCGGCCTGCTGCCAGCATGCATGCCTGGCCGTGCTGACCCGCCTGCTTTGCTTGCACCCGCCCCCTCCCTGCCCCGCTGCAGCACCTACATGCTCAGCATTGAGAGCACGGGCACTGACCTCGAAGTGTTCTTCTGGGCTGCCTCCACCGACCCAGAGGAAACCGAACCTGTTGTGAGTGGCCCCCGCCGGGCTTGGGCGCTCAACACACATGCATGCAGGCCAGCCGGCGCCAGCCACCGCCCAACGAATTCCCCGGCTTGTTCAGCCCAGCCCAGCACTGCTGCTGGTGCGTGGCGTTGTTTGCCACACCTCCGTGGGTGCATGCCTGGCGCCAGCCTGGCACCTTCCCCCCCAGCTGTTGCCAAGATGCTCAGTGTCACCTCACATCTGGGCGCCCGCCCTTGCCCCCTGTGCCCCCTCATGGCCGCAGGCTGCGCAGGCGTGCACCTCGCCCCTCACCCCTCAAGCTGGCCAGGTGGCGGGCCTGCCTTCGGCCCCCGACGAGACGTGCCCGCCCGGCTCCTACTGGGTGCCCAACGAATACTGCCACAAGTGGTGGGTGGGCAGGGGATGGGAGCTTTGGGGGGAGGCGGGCCCAGGTAGCAGTCACACGCAGATGTGTGTGAGATGTGGCGGCCCGATCAAGTGCAACCCAACCCAACCCAGCCCCGCCACCGTCCCGTGACACCCAACGGCTTGTGCAAGCCCCGCACTCACCATGCCCTGCACCCTGCACTGGTCTCATGCGCATGCCGCCCCCTCCCCTGCCCCACCCCGCCTTGCAGCTCCACGGGGTACACCTGCGCCGGCGGTTTGAGAGCCGCCGCCACCAGGATCCCCTGCGCTTCCGGTGAGTGCCYGCTGCCCTTCTTGCTTGAACAGCAAGGCAGGTGGCCCATCAACCCGCAACACATGCCAGACGTGATGCTGCTGCTGCCAGCCAGCAAACACGCCGCCTGCCCGCCTGCCTCGGCCGCAGCTGCTCAAGCAAACACTGCCCTGTCACCCGCCCGCCTCTGCCCATGCAGAGACGGCCAACCCCATCTACGGCCTGGGCGGCGCCTGCCCCGTCTGTGATGTGTCCACCAATGGCGGGTACACGTCATACAATGGGGCCGCCTACTGCACCGTGCTCTTCCCAGACAAGGCCTGTGTTTCCGGTGAGCCCGGGCGTAGGGGAGGGAGCAGGGGCAGCCGGGGGGGATGGAGCAGGCGGCGCCATGCAGTGAGCGACTCTGCCAGAACTGCGCTCAAGTGGATCCCAGCACCCTCCCCGCTGCCTCGCAGTTTTCAAACCACACCACGCACAGCACCCTCCCTGCTGCCTTGGCCCGTACAGACCATACCACACACAGAGCCCCCGCTGCCTGCCCGCACAGCGTTCCCACCGCCCCACGCTCACTCCCCCTGCCCCCGCCCCTGCAGCCACCGACGGGCTCGAGTTCAACTATGCCCACAAAAAGTGCGAGCTGTGCAAGCCCGGCACCTACCGGCCGCTGGAGGGGTCGGCCAGCGTGACGTCACCACTCACCACCCACACGGCCTTGGACGATACGGATCGCATCTGCCTGGACTGGTGAGAGGCGGTGTGCGGTGGGTGGCCCGGGATGTCGGCCACAGCCCCTAGTGCGGCCCCCCATGCTGGGACGGATGCAAGGCTGAACGCCCACCGCTGCTCTGCTTCCTGGCTGCCCCCGCTGCTCTGCTTGCTGGCTGGCTCACCGGTTCTGTCTCTGCCACCCTCACCGCTGCGCCTGCAGCCCTGAGGGCACCTACTCGCTTGAGGGCGCACGGGGGATGGCCGAGTGCCTGCCCTGCCCGGCCGGCCAGGTGAGCAATGGGCACAGGCTCGCACACATGGCTGCGTGCCGGTGCACCTGGCATGCTGAGCTGCCTCAAACAAGTTCCGGTACCTGCCAAACGCACGCCGCTCGGTTTGCCGTCTCCCTCTGCCCTGTTTTTCACCCCCAGCCACCCCCTCTTGCCTGCCACCCACCACCACCCGCCCATCGCAGTTCAACCCCAGCCCCGGCCTGGGCTCCCAAGTGAACATCTCAGGGGTGGCAGGGCAGCACTGCCTGGTGTGCCCCGAGGGCAGCCTGGCCCTCACCGACTCGTGGACAGCGACAACCATAACCGCCGCCCTCCCCGCCGCAACCATGCCCACACGCGCCACCTACTGCGATGCATGGTGCGCAGGGGCGGTTGCATGGGCATACTGCTGCAGCCAGCCAGCCAGCGTGCCGGCCCATGTGCCCGCTCATCACTCAATCACGCATCACATGTCACTGCTTCACCCTTGCTTGCTTGCTTGCAATTGCTGACCAGCACATGCATTCTGCCCTGCCTCCACCTCACTCTTCACCCCCCTGCCCCTCCTCCCCTTCTGCCCC